>CAMPET010000152.1:4636-19501 GCA_946803715.1 Beroe ovata | reverse complement strand
CACACACACACACACACACACACACACACACACAACCACCGACACAGAACCACCGACACACATACAGACACACATAAATAAACGCACGCGCACAGTGTACACACACACTTCTTGCCCTTTTTGTGAATATAAAGCAGGGTATTAAGTTCTCTCTTCATACATTTCAATTATAAAAATGGATTATACTCCTTCACTTTTATAAAATTTGTACAAGTGCAACACGCTATGAACAATGCACATGAGCCACTTTATAATACATGAGTAATATCACTCCCTACTGGTGTTAACACTATCACAATTCACACCACAGGGGATAATAGACTACATCAACGCGGAACCGTCACTCAACACTCGCGTTGACTGGGGCACTCTCACCGACTACTTCGACACACTCAGACAAAAGCACGACACCTCCAAACTGCCTGTCCTAAGCGGAGATTTCTTTACCTATGCTGACCGTGAAGCTGACTACTGGTCAGGATACTATACCTCCCGTCCATTTTATAAGAACCTGGATAGGGTCCTGGAGTCAACTCTGCGTCGAGCTGAGATATTCCTGTCCTTTCACAGAGACACTGCTCGGAGCGTAGAGGCTGTGTTAGTGGGCGCTCGGCGCGCACTCTCTCTTTTCCAGCATCACGATGCGATTACCGGGACAGCTAAACCGAAAGTGGTCAAGGACTACGGTGCAAGGTAAGCATTGTATGTGTGTTCATGTATGTTTGTGTGTGTTTGTGTGTGTTTGTGTCAGTGGACACTAATAAACTGCTATGATATCACTTCGGGCTGTTACTCACCTTGATCTGGCCACATGAGAGTGTTGTACATAAAATTCCTTGTACAATCATCAATCTTGTTCTATCGACCTCAGATGGTAATTTTATCCTCCTAATCATGATATAGCAGTAAAACAATGCGTTTAGTTAAGGCAAAACATCTGGAGCTTACAATATAGAACAATAAAACACACGTGCGCAGTGTGTACCTCTCTATCCAAATCACATGTGCCTCTCAAGAGAGTTCAATGTTACACAAATCACTCTGAACTTTACACTCTTTACACTTGAGTACTCCCTTACCCGCGAAGAGCTTCTTCACATCCCGACATCGTAAACATCCCCACATGGTCATCCGTTTACCGTTCTGGAGGAGTTTCGCTCTGCTACACTTCATGGACGTGGTGCACTCACCCGCCGTCCCCGGATCCGATTCTGAGGAGATCTGATCACGGCAAGTGTACTCGGTCATACCTCCGTTTGGGTAGTAGAGGAGAGCGTGAGCAACATTCAGCAAGACGATTAGAGTTGTTGCTAGCAACATTACGATCAGCGAGACAAGGTCTGTTACAAACTGTGCTAATTTGTGAATCGCAATTGTTGGGATGTTACACAAACATCTCCTCATTACCCATCATGGGGAAGTGTGGAATTCCAACACAATGGCGATGTTCCCTAACTGGGCACGGTAACTGTTCACATTAAAACCTGGTTCACGTGGATAGACGCTGTGTTATTATGATGGGCTTTTTATTACGCCGTGGACATTGGGTTATATGGGGGGAATAATATTACTTAAGTCTATCTCTATTGGACAGTTCGGCTCTATGAGCATCTCATATACGTCGCATTGTGAGTGACAAGTGTCACCTGCCTCCAGGCACTGAGGTTTATTACTACAATATGGTGTCAACATGTCATCATGACATTGCTATACATTCGAATTTGTGGTGCAAGTTATGGGTTGATGTGACCCTTGGGTTGCCTAAGCCCAGTTCATCTCACTAAAATCCCCGGATCTGAGCTCAAATTCGTGGGCTAGACACTCTCATCACGGTTTTCCACTGGCGCAGGTGAATGAATTTCGTTCCGCTTCTGGATTATCACGCATCATTTTCCCACGCTATCCCGTCTTAACAGGAACGCGCGAATTTTATGGTCATGTCAACTTGCAGTTATTCATGGAAGGCAACTACTATAATATCGCTAAAGCCGCGCGCGCGTAGCCCACATTTGGATTATACATCGCGGTAAACGCTGGTATTAGTAAACGAGGCAGAGAGAGAGAGATGTACAATTCAGTATACATCCAATGTATTGCATGCTATTGACATTGTATTTCCTCCCCCACGGGTCTCTTACACATTGTGGTTACAGGTTATTCAAGGCGTATACGACATGCAACGATGTCACTATATCTGTCATGAAGAAGTTGCTACATTCTGAAGTATCAAGATTCGAACCAGTGTCTGCCAGGCCTGCATTTGATCAGCTGTCAAAGTTTAGTGTGATAGGTGCGAACAGCGATGTGGTTGTGGCCAATTCTCTGCCTAGAACGGTGCAAAATATCCAAATTTTGGCTGTTAGCGCTACGCAGTCTCTGAAGGTTAGTCACAAATTTCGCGAAATGTGACATTCGAAATGGCCGGCAAATGTGACCATTACCTAATTTAGCTTTCTTTCATCTTTAGCCGACTATAGTACGAATTCATCAGTGTTATTACTGTGATCTAGATTTTGAATCCCAGGTCTCTGTAACAGGCGGAAGGGGTTTGAGGCAACAAGTCGAACCAAGAATAGAATATGGTGACCTCCATTCTGATTCAAAATACATCGCATTCCTTAGTGATATGGAGCCACTTTCTATCAAATCGTAAGAACATCGCATAATATGTATCCACTTATCTTGACCCACCTCTAAGTTAACTATTTATGTAAAAGTTATGAAGTTGACACTTATCTTGTTTACAGGTACAAGTTAGCGTCTACTCCGGATGAAGAAACTAAATCAACAGTAGAGATCTGGAATGGAACTCCTGACAGCTCGCTGTCAGCCATGTTCACTACTGTGACACACTCAGAATTCATCTGTCACAACATCGTCATAGGATCACAGACATTGAGTGCTGTCATCGAGTGCACTTCAGGTTTTTCCGCGTTCTGAACGTCAAGTTTTGCTATTTATTTTTCAGTATTTGTTAGTAGCGATGCTGGTCTGCGAGCGGTAAAGTAGCCAAACTCTGAAAAGAATGCGACAATCATTCATTTACTTCATACTCCTTGATAAATATATCGCAAACAGCTATGCTAAATCACAAACACAAACAAATGTGCAAAATATTGAGACAGTTGTTATTCCCGTATAGGAAGGTTGGTGAAGGTAACTCGAGGCGAGAGCACTATTGACATAGATCAGAGTGTTTTGCTCTACACTGGTAAGAGTGGAACATACATCTTCCTCCCAGAGGGCACTCCTAACATACTCCGTGAGTTAGTATTGCAGTCATCGTATGATGATCGGCCCTCACTAAGCTATAATTGTAGTGGTTTCACAGACCCTCTTTACCTCTGATTCAACATAACGTGTCCCATTGATATATTTCAGATACTTCCAGTTCAAGGCCGAAGATAGTTGTTGTCAAAGGACCCGTCAGGCACAAAGCTGTCGTCTATCTCAGCTCAACACTCACCCTCACATACTCAATCAACTTGTCAGAAGGTAAGTCGGATAGAAGTTGATTTAATCAATTCTCATATTGGAGGACGAGGTGTTCGATACAATTTCGTCCGGCATTTTGATTAGATACACAATGTGTACCTGATCAAAATGCCGAACGAAATTGTATCGAACGAAGTTTTGTGATGTGTATTACACATCAAAAAATAGGTACTTCCATTTTAGGTATGTAGTTTTCTAGAACATTATTTCACCAGGCGAAGCTGGACAGTATCTTGAACTGGAACTGCTGACGAATCTGAAGATTAACGGGGATTTAGTGATCAGGTTCAAGACAAGTATAAACAGTGGAGATAGTCTTTTCACTGATCTAAACGGTCACACTATCCAACAGCACAAGTACAAAGCTAAACTCAAAACACAGGTAAACCGCTAGATCCTCAATTATCATAGAGCAGCTGTTAACGTGATCACAACATTAGCTTCTTAGACCGGAAGGGTCCAATGCTCACGATATGTTCATGTGACCATGTGACGTTTGACCATATGACTCACGTTGTGACATCTTAATATCATCAATATGATCCTTGTTCAGGGCAACTTCTTTCCGATGCCCTCCACTGCGTTTATCCAAGATGCAAGCACTCGGTTCACAATACTCAGTAGTGAACCTCACGCAGTGGCCTCCCTTTCACCAGGTACTGAAATATGGCTTAGAATTGGCATTTGGTGACGCAACAGTCAATAATTGAAATGTATTCCCGCGTGACATGACCCTAATAGTTAGACGCATGGGCACGCAACGTGATAACATTGAATTGACACGTTATTATTGTAACAAAATAACTTGCACAGGATCTCTGGAAGTGGTACTGGACCGAAGGACGATAATCAATGACGATAGAGGGCTGGGCGAGGGGATCAAAGACAACCTCCCTACTCAGTCTCATCTGAGAATACTACTGGAGGGTATGGCGGCGCACCCTTATAAGAGTGGCACCGGGTACGTGGTGGAGAATCCATCTCTGGAGGCACACCTGGCACAACAGACTCTTCTCAACCCCGCGTTCGTGGTTCATAGTGCTGTGGAGGGTGCAGGCTTGGAAACTGTCCAACTTATGTAAGTACTCCAGTTGTCATGTGTTGTAACAACATTGTCGTGCTGATTCAGTCAACAGATGGTCCGTTTATCCTAGCCTACTCAAACGCCGTCTACGGTTTTCCTTCTCCTGTCATTTTATGCATCCCCCAGGAACGCAATCCCGTGTACGGAAGAACTGGTGAACCTGAGATATCTGAACCCCGACACATCTCTTCTCATACGGCGGAAACTGGGCTATACCTGTCATATAAAGTCTAGTTCTTACATTGGAGACACATGTCCCCTCCAAGAAGGAGGTCGTGTGTCTGATTGGTTTGTGGGATCGGATGATGTACAAGTCAGGGATCACGTCATGTCACCCTTGCACGATCAGTCGGGATCGTGGTCAGGTGATAAGCCAATGGAATTCTCATCTCATTATGTGACGTTCTCATCACACAGTAAAACATAGATTTACCGATTCTTCATCATTGAACCTTTAGCATTTGACTTTCAGTTTTGAATCTCAGTTCGATATAAATTTTTTACGGGAGATCGCATCGAAACAGGTTTGGAATGTCTCAGACTTGTTTGCTATTTCAGATAACTTTTCTCGACATTGATGATGATGATTTTGTATTTTAACTCATGATTAAATGTCTTTCAACTCATCAATAAAATCGTGTGTCCAAATTTTTGATAAAACTTGGCAGCAGGATGCAGTTTCCTATTCTGTACTTGGACCCGCTCGCATGCGTGCGTACGTACGTACGTTAAGTTCGTCGCGCGCGTCATAAAGTGGCTCCAGCGCGCGCAAAACACACAGGAGTTTAGTTCGCGCATTCCTGTGAAAACACATTTTGGCCACCACGGAATTGCCACTTGAAGACACAGCCACGTCCCAACCTTTTATAATAGTTCACTGACTAAAGCAATGAAATTCGGTTATTGACATAAAAATATGGCACGAAAATCGACCGACGAAATAAGCTGAAAATCACAAATCTATGATGAAATTATCAATGGCACACAAACATCGAAGTAAAGCCGTTGATGATCTATCACTCCAATATTACTGATATTAGCGTGAATGTGAAATATAAAAATTTTATCCAAATTGATAATCCGTCATTCAAAACAGGAAAGTTCGATTTCATATATCTTCTTGTCACACATAACAATATTTTAAAATCTGAAATTTACTTATTTCCATTATCCTTCAACAGGAACAAAACATAAAGAAGATATCTGCTGACGTGACCGAAGAAAAACAGCCAAGAACGAAAAATCTTAATTTCCTCATATGTCATATTTAGGTGAGTCTTTCAAAAGTATGGAAATAATGGATAATGATGTGAATTGGATTTGGAAAAACATAAAACCAACTTGGCATGAAAGAATTGATATCCAATTCATTGTTATGAATATTTATAAGAAGCATCCTTCGTCAACAAAAATCATGATAAGTGACATATGAACAGTCAATAACACCAAATCTTAAAATGTGAACCACTGGAATCAACCCAGCTAGCTGATGCAAACCTATAATAACAATCTCCTTCAATCCCGGTGATCATGAAACAGTCGCCTCTGCTGTTTCACACACGTCCTCCTGCTGCTGGTGATCACTGAGTACCGTGGTGATATCAGTCTCCGTGACGTCACACTCCTCCATTTCACTAACATCACTCTCCTCACTCAACAACTCAGCTGTCTGATCCGGTGTCTCGCATGGCTCCGTACCGCTGTCTGTTACAGGTGTCGCATCACCCGTAACACCCGATATTTCCTTCACTATCTCAGGCGGTTTTACCTGTATGTTGGGCAACTTGTACACGTTGCGGTGTGATATGGGCGTGTTCCGGCGTGCCGGGTTCACGGTGTAGCAGTACGCACACCGAAACGTCGTGTAGTCGAAATCCTCGGGCAGTGCCATTCCGTTGTGCGAGTGACACTGTGAACAGATGAGCGCGTAGCGATTATTTGGCCCATCGCCAATAACGAACTCCACGACCTTGTCCATGGCAGAACGCTGGGGAGGGAGTATTTGTTGGGCCTGTGGCGGTCCCCCGGCCCGTTCATTCATCACATGTCCGGGGAGCAGGTACTCCCTCACTATCTGTACTTGTGGTGTTCTGTTTGCAACTCCTGGGGGACGGGGGTGCAGAGTAGNGAGGGGAGAGAGAGGGGTGAGGGGAGAGAGGGGATGAGGAATAGGAGAGGGTGAGGAGAGGGGGTGAGGAGAGAGAGAGAGGGGTGGGAGGGGTTAGGAGAAGGAGAGAGAGGGGGAGGGGTGAGGAGAGAGGGAGGGGAGAGATGATACATATAATGTTACTCTTCATGTTAAACATGCTATGTCTTATTCGCAGATTGTGCTAATTATAGCACTGATTTCCCATCGTGTTACACTAATTACGGATATTATCTTCACAGTATCTATAATAGTACGTGACATACGCATGGGAAAATTACTAAATTCTGATCACGTCAATGACGGCTTATTTTAGAACTTTCTTGGTCAAGTGAAAGTCAATTACTTTCTTTCTATGTCTATTCTTGAATAAGGGAATGCGGAAATAGGTAGCTAGATCATTAATTGAGTCTAGACCATGGAGTACAGATTCACTAACTATCATATAGAAGAGACTCATTTTATCATACAAATTGAACAATGATACAACTAAACAGTATTCTACTGCTTTGCAAGCTTGTAGCAAGACGCATGAGTGCACTGCTCATTGAGCAGAGCTGTGCAGTGTGCACAATATCCACGCAAATGACTCGCAAGTCGTACTCTTAACTTAATGGAGAAGACGAGACGTATGATGGCTAGCCGATTCTGAACAGAGGTAAGTCAAAGGACTATTCTTCAGAAATTAGACGTTATTCCTAAGTGAGTCTTGAAACTGTACCTGTGGGAATGAGTTTCTCTGATTTCACGGGTGTGGTCTGCGTTGCTGACGAGGACATTACTTTGGGTGCGGGCTTAGGGGTGGGTGTGACATCTTTCAGGAGTTTGCGCTGCGGTTTTACTGTCCGTTTTGGGGGTGTGCTACAGGGACGTGGCTGGGGTGTGGCAGCAGCAACTGGTTTAGTGGGTGTGTGTGCGTCCAAACTCTGGGGAGAGAAAAACGTTACACTTTGTTTGTGTATGATGTGTTTGTGTGTTTGTAATAGAGCGGCCGTAACCGAAGTAGGTATAATTCCTCTGATCACAGAACAGAGATATATCCGATGTTTAGTGAAATGCAGTGTGGTCCTGTAATTATGCACAAAATTACAAAATTTATACTGCCCAGTGCCTACGGCCTACTCGCTCACACGCATACACACACGCATACACACACACACACACACACACATACACACACACACACAAACACAACGTATTATAGTTGTCATGGTATACAGCACTCTGTGCATTAAGCCAGCTCTAATGAGTGATATATACAGAGACAGTGAGAACCATATCACAGCGCATGGAGAGAGAAGGGGAAATAGGGATTCTTCCAGTCTCCTCTGAGAGAGTATTGAGATTGGGGAATGAGTATAATTGGGGAGTGAGTATGGGGTATGTTTAGAGGGAGAAGAGTATTTAGCGGAGAAGAATGGCGTCAAGTCGTTGAAAAAGAGGGAAATATGTGTACGTATAATATTGAAGGTTGTTTTATGTATCACTGTGTTTCTCACAACATGGCGCATGTCATGGCGAGCGGCACAACTGCAATAACAACAACAACAACAACAACAACAACAACAACAAAACCAAAAACACAACACTGCTGACCACTGACCAGGTTGGAGGGCGGGGCTCTGTTTTTCCGGTTTCTCAGTTCCATGTCGTGTCGAGGTGTTACCGGGACAGGAGTATCGGGGCACAGTAAGGGGGTTCCCGCCCCAATACCTCGAGCTGGTGTCATCATGGGGGCACCTGCCGCAGACGTGGGACGGAGAAAGGTGGACTCAGGATCAAATCTGTGGCATGGTCACGTGATGGAACTGTATTTGGTATAGAACACTGGACACTGTTAACATCATTGATCATACAATGACATAAGTCTGTAATATCCGTAATTTACCGTTCTAGGAGCTCCTTTGCATTCTTGAAGGACTCCGTCTCTATGATATCTTCCAGAACCTTCTTCTTCTCGTTCTTGATGTCTCTCAGCTTCACGATGTACTTCTGGAACCTACACGGATTTATATAACATTGGACTCTAGTTCTGTAACCGCTTAAAGCGATCACTGTCTTTCCTAGCTCGATATTCTCATCACGAAGATAGTGATTAAAAACTTGAATTCCGTATTACAAAATCCGAAAGAAACGGAAAATGGTTGGAAGCCTTCCACAACTAACCTCCTTTCCAAGTAGAGACTGACGAACTTGTTGAGGGCGAAAATGAGAATAGGAGCAACGAAGAACGGGACAGCGTAGAGCACTCTGAGAGCCCATGTTTCGGGGAAGAAGAGAAGGTAGTAGGAGATGAAGGAGATGATGTAGAGAACTGACGACCACAACACTATCGACGATATCAACTGAAGAGGCAGGGATAATTAGAGAAATGATATGTGATAACATCACACAAGTTCAGGAAAACGGACGAAGTAACCCGTGGTGAAATCGTCCTTTCCCCAAGATTAGGAGGAAAGATAAGAAACATCTTGTTTTTGCAATGAGCATTGAGCAATGAGCATCTACAGAAGATCATGAGAACAAATGTCTCTGATTAGTGATTGAAATGTTTGGTCTGTATAGCACACCTGTCGTTTGATGATGGCATTGCGCTGTTGAGCTGACTCAATCCGCTTGATCTCAGTCTCGAGATGTTCAAGGTGCTCTCTAAAGGAGGGTTTCGTGGTCCATAGCCTGGACAAGACCACTCCCATCCTAGCAAGTTGGACTTCGGGTTAGCAATCGGGTAATGCATGACAGTGCAAGATGACAGCTTGCAGTATGATTCATTTGGAATAACAAATATGTAGCAGAGTGAAACGCATAAGAATATTAAAATTTAAAATACCGTTCGTCAAATAATGTGACGTTCGAAGCAGGATTTGAATATTAATCATAGTATCGAAGAATACAAATATAACATGTCTGTGGGACAGGTACAGGGATTCGGATTAGAGACTCAGATTTTAAATATCAGTCGCTTCACATTCATTGTATCGAAAATCAAACGTCCTCATCCTTTCGCAAGAGATTTCTTCGTGAATCCAAAACCAGATGAGAAGTAATTGCCTGATTTTGAGGCTGCATCTGACTTATTCTCTGCTGCACCAGGATTGACAATCTCTAAACCCTGTAATGGAGTGAACGCAATACTGGATGCAGTACCAGACGTAGTCGCGCCACGCACAGTTGATTTTCCCCCGTATATGGCTTGATCTTTCTGAATCTTCCTCTGAACCTTCTTGGATAAAGTCAGAGCCGTTTTCTTATCGATCACCGCTCCCCGAACCTTACCCGATCCCTCTTTGTTCACATTACCGAGAGAGAATCCAAGATCATCCTGGAGGCTATCCTCTTCCAGCTGGGCAAAGTTAATCCGATTAGCTCTCCTCCGGAGCTCTGTGACCGCTGTCTTCTCCTTCATTTTCCGTACTCTCCGCCCTCCTCTCTTCTTACGGGGTTCGTCATCGGGTCGGGGGAGGGCCTTGTTCCGAATGCAGGGCGGAGCCTCTTGCATCTTCTCTACTTTCTGATTGATGTCATCGAGGAATCCCTGCCCAATCGAGCCATCTGTTGCTTGGTGACAAGCATCAACTCGTGCAGCTAGTGTACACTTTGCCGCCAACAGTTTGGCAGTCTTCCGCCTGTATTCTTTGGGAAGTGATTGAACCATATCGGAATAAAACAGAATGCCAGTATGGGGCATGGCTTGGGAAGAACTGAACCCCGACAAAGTCTTCTTTGTCTGACCCAGTACCAAAACATTACAACTTGGCATTTTAGAAAGGGCAGTCAGTCCTCCTGCCTGTCCCATGAGTTTGGTTGCAACAGTCGTGCCAATAATTCGAGATAAATTGGGGGCTATCATTGCCATACGAGACTCGACGTACAGCAAGACAGTCTGCCTGATTTCTTCCAAATCAAACGCCGCATTACATGCTTCAGAAAGCGATTTCAGTGCTTCTTCCTCCAGTTGCTTCCCTTGTGTAGTTGCAGCAGTGACACTCACGACCATAACAGTGGCAGATGGCAGAAAATTAAGGAATTCTGTATCAAATTTACTCTTGTGAAGATCATTGCCGAGATAGTTGACAGTTTTGATGAAGTCCATTGGATTCAGAACTAAAGATTCTAGCTCAGGAAAGCGTTCATTGTAAAGGTCTCTGATGTACTTGTGAAGGAAGAAAATCTCATTATCTATTTCCACTGCAATGTTGTTTGCATCAACTATAAGATTGTACTCTGGATGATTTTCCACCGGACCAATCGATTCTGCAGGTTCATTAGAGAAAACGTCAATTGCTTCCTTAATGTTTGAGAGTTTTTCTGAGTGGAGTAGCCGATAGATGTTGTTATGCCCAGAAGCGAAATCATTTTCATTTGTATCCATTTTATCAGGATCATCTTTGACATCTACTTCAGCAGATTCAAAAGTATTGTCATCATCGAGCTCATCAAGATCAGCTAACAGCTCATCAGCCAAAGACATTTTCTATGCCCGCTCTGAAATAGACAAATTTGAGTGCTACGATGGAAAGAGGAAAAGATAGGTGCATAACAGCCATAACGAAAACCAAATTCTGACAAATGTTACAGTATGAAGAAAAACAAAGCGCAAAATATGAAAATGACAAATTAGAATGAAATACAAATGAAATAGAAATTTCTGGCTTGATCCAAAGTATAAGTAAATTTACATAACTAAGTATTGTTGGTGTAAATCACTCTCAGATAAGTTATTTTTGATACATTCCTTAAGAAATGATATGGATACTGTGCAATTCCTCTCCATTAGTAATATTTCTTTGCATACATCGTTTATAAGAAGGGAGGATATAATTCGTTCATAGTTAGGAGTGTATGATATCATTGACTTTATTTTGAACCTACAGTGATCAACAAGAGGTCTAGGTTGACTTGAATTCTTATCAATCGCATCCATGAGAAGGTCTTTTGCAGGATTATTGGTGATGGGATCTCTCTGAAGCTCCAAAGAGAGATACACCTTCCTTGGTATAGTCAAATACTGATCAAAAAGGGCCTGGTAAACAAAGTGCTTATGGTCTGCACCTGCCGTTGACATAGCCATGTATTTAGACAAGTGTTCTTCAATGTAGACTATACTTGAAAAGTTCAAATTGGTGGATATTAAATATGCCAGAGTTTCCACTCGAGATTTTTCTATAATCGTTTCCAGCACCTCTCTGGTCACAAGGATTTGAATTGACAAATTTGACAGTTCAGAAACCTTTTTCAACAAACTGCAGCTATCTGAATTATCAAATACTATCACAAGCTCTTCAGTTAATGCATCTTTAATATCTTCATAATTACTTTGTTCTATGAGCATTTTGAAAATATCCTGTGACTCAGGGTTCTGTTCAGATTCCATACATTGGAAACATAGGTGAAGTGGTGTGGATGAGTATGGGTCTGAGCTACAACACAAAATATTTGCACCATATGATAGCAAGATCTTCACTAATGTAATGCAGTTATTGAAAACAGCCTGGCTCAGGGGAGTATCAACATCAGTGTGTCCAACAGCTCCTTCCACATCTGCACCATGTTTCAACAGAGCTTCCAGACACCTCTCATTCCCGCCATTGATAGCAAGATGTACAGCCGTTCCATTTTGACTTACAATGTTCACATCAGCACCACAGGTCAATAGATACTCTAAAACCACATCATGACCATTTTGTGCAGCAAGAAAAAGAGGTGTTATTCCATCATTGGCACATTGATTAATAGAATCAGGGCTGTGTTTTATAAGTAACTTTGTACAGTCAATATTCCCCTCTTGACATGCTAGATGGAGTGGAGTTATGCCATATTCAGTAGGACTGAACTTACATGATCCAATTTGTATTAAATGATTTAGGAATTGACTTTTGCCTTTCATAGCTATTGAATGAGCAACTGTCCAACCCTCAAAGGAAGATATATTTGGGTCTGTTTGTGATAAAAGCAGTTTGAATATATCAAAGTTGTCATTTTCAAGGGCCTTGTCCAAACAAGAATTACCATCAACATCTATCACAGACGTATCAGCTCCTTGTGTCAGAAGTAATTTTATCACATCAATATTATCACTGAATGCTGCAAGCATCAATGAGGAAGTTCCTTTAAATGTTTTGGCATCAATATCACATTCATGATGCCTAATGAGTAATCTACAGCATTCCAAATTACCACGTTCTGCAGCAATGTGCAAGGGAGTTCTTCCCTGGTTGTCAACACATGATACTGATCTTCCACACTGAATTAACTTTGTCAGATCATTGACAGATCCTAAGATACACGCTTTACTAACATCACTCAAGCTGCATTCATCAACATAATCAAAAACAGATGAATATGTCAAATTTTTTCCTTCATCCTTTTTCTGTCTTTTTGATGAGGCCATTCTGAAGAGTGAAGAGCAAATGGAATGTTGCAAATAATTCATCATAACAGTAAGGGTAGAACATAAGTTACTACTAAAAGTTGGATGAAGTCTTATAGTTATACTCTTGCAGATTGATACAATATTGAAATGTAGGCTAATACTGAATACAATGACAATTGTTCATGAGATAATTGTAGAATATGACGATTAAAACAAATGACATTATCACTTCATATAATGAAAAGCGGAAGCTAAGCATTAAGCATCAGCGACACTAACTGAGAGTATTGTGTAGGAGATGCCATATTGGCCATTGGGTCTATAGACAATGAATATTGAATATGCCAATCAGGCAATCATTTAAGAATTTGTAGGAGTCTACCCTACCGCGACCATCAGTACGCACAATTTTCATTCAGCCTTGTCGATCGATGATAGACCCTGTCGAGAATTTCGTTTTGCGCGCGCGCGGCGCAAACTTATTCTTGCTGACGCAAGCCGCTTCGCGGCTTGCATCAGCGGTCTAGCATCGCCAGACAACATTCAGCCCTTGCCAGGGATAAAATCCCGCCAGCAAGAGTAAGGTGGAATCCTACAATTAAAAAATAAGGACTTGTCACATCACAAATGAATTATCGTGTCTATTGCATCAATCGGTCAATTTTTGCTTCATGCTTCGTGCCGGTAATGCTTGACTTTATGACGTGAACCGCGGGCGTCCGCGCGCGGCGCGGGCAACGCGATGCTACTAGCATATCCAGTCAAGTCGTAAGCCTTCATCGAAGGCCGAAACAGGCCTTCGATGAAGGCGCGCAAGAAACTGTGGACAGATGCTGATGACATCCGGCAACGCAGGGTTGAATTGTTATTCCCGATTCCGCCCATGCCAATGCCAGGGACAAAATTCCCAAACTGCAAACACCAATTCCAATTTCCAAAGCATGGCACAATGACGCAAAGGATGAAGGAACTACTTAAACTTTTACATTAACATCCTAATTCATTAACATCCTAATTAGTTATTAACATCCTAATTCATGTCTCAATTGCTCAAAGTCAATTTTACCAACTCCTCGGCTTGTGAACGGATGTCTCGCCAATCATCGGTCAGCTCTGGACCAAATATCTTAGCACAACAATCTCCGAAAATGATAACTTTTGAGAGTAATACATACTCCTTTAATGTCAGCTCAACAGCGTTCACCCCAGCTACCTTTTTCTTGAAATCCGTGTAAATGTGAACACTTTTCTCACGTACTTTCTCCTTCCCAACAGCACTGCTTTCTGTAAAATGAGACCTTTCCAACGCCGCAATACTCTGCTGAATTTGCAATGGTATACACAATGGTTCGGCATATGAGTTCACTAAATCAGGCTCAAAAAGTGGGTGGTGATCTTCTGATTCAGAACTGTCACGAGATACTGCAGCGTAGCCTTCGCTCTTGTATTGGTTGGCAAAGTGTGACGTCATCAAATCCTGGACATCTGATTGGTCGATCCAATCGAGGAGATGTGGAATCCACTCCACGGTATCAGTCAGCAAGTGAGAGAGGAGATGTGGGAGAACCAGCTCTGGCGCAACATCTGGGGGAGGGTATGGTTACATTTGAGTACTTAATTTGAAGATGGTTAACAGCAACCGTTTATCAATATCATTTGATCAGAGAATTTGCATTCAATTTTGTCCATAATTATGCGTCTATCAATGCGTCTAAACTTTAGTTATATCATTAACATATCCCGCGCAAGTTATCCAAATTATCGGTA
>CAMPET010000151.1:140016-155047 GCA_946803715.1 Beroe ovata | reverse complement strand
GTTACTCAGCTACTCACTCATTGGCTCACTCATATAGTGGAACCAATGACAAATAGGTTACGGTATCGTAAGTGCTCAATGAAAGCTTTCAGCGCGTATCACTGTGTGTAACGTGACACTTCACACTCAATAGCCATGTAACACTACATTATCAGCTATGCCATGAACTAATTTATAGCACTTAAGTGTTGACGCGTTACCAAATCATGTGCTTGTTTACAGCCTTGATAGTTGATATGCAAACCTTGGATTTGGGCCACATTTTAGTGGGGGGGGGCTGGTCTGGAAGTCAGTGACTTGTGTATTAAGTATGCGAAATCAGGTCCACGTTCAACTATAATACTTTTCCACATTCCTCCCAAATGTACAGTGATACACATCATAGATTGTGCTTAGTGAACAGTATGGAATGAATAGGAATGATATGTATAAAGTATGGTATGGAAATGCACAATATGCATTATGTACCCTATGCATTATGTACCCTATGCATTATGTACCCTATATTATGTATGCACTTCTTATACATTCCTCCTGTACAACAGAAAGATGCATGCCTGAAACAAATGATCCNGGTCTGAAAGTCAGTGACTTGTGTATTAAGTATGCGAAATCACGTCCACGTTCAACTTTAATACCTTTCCACATTCCTCTCAAATATAGGTACTGTACAGTGATACACATCATAGATTGTGCTTAGTGAACAGTATGGAATGAATAGGAATGTATAATGTATGGTATGGAAATGTACAATATGCATTATGTACCCTAACATATTATGTATGCACTTCTTATACATTCCTCCTGCACAACAGAAAGATGCATGCCTGAAACAAATGATCCCTCATGGTATATGATGGAATGTGTTCCTACAAATATACCAAAATAATCAAACATGTTCTCAACTATAAGCAGGAGCACAGGCTGCTCAAATGTAAGTTTGAAGCAGAGGTCTCACAATTATGTGTATGTGTGTTTTCTAATTCTGCAAGGAGCTATGATTCATTGTATTATGGTTGAACGAAGAAGCTACCTATAAATCAATTATTGGCAGTTTAATTGCATAAGACTAAGACTAAATGAAAGAGTATTGGATGTCTTGTACTTGGATGGGAATCGACTAACAATACCCAGACATCTCATTTGCAGATACCCCAGCTGCCGAACGAAACGAGCTTTTCCTCAAGAAATTACAGCAATGTGGCATCGTATTCGACTTCAACACACCAGAACCTGATACCAAGGTAATGAGAACACGCTCTACTGCAGTGATTGTCTCGCGATAGTTACTGTAACTCTCTTTGTTGTTTTATTTTTGTTGTAACTCTCAGTGTATTTCCGCCCGAATGATCCTAGATTTCCGGTTTTTCCAGGGTATAGAGCAGAAGCGGCAGACACTCAATGAGATTATAGAATACATAGCGAATAATAATGGAGTTCTATTCGAGGCAGTGTACCCAGAGAGCATCAAAATGGTGAGTCTATTGTGTTGAATGCTAATCTGTGGGTCTCGCTGTGTGTGTGTGTGAGTGTGTGTGTGTGTGTGTCGTCCAAGTCATTTGAATACTTTTAAGGTTTCAACATTACATACGAAAATCGCAACATCTTCGATTCAACTTAGCAACCATGTGACTCTGATATCGCGCATTCCATCGATCTTTTTGCCAAATATCCGAACGCAAATTTGTTTGTCAAACATGTTTGCAATCAACAATATGTGTTGCGCGCGTCGAGCCGCGCACGCATGGCGCATCATTCTGCATGCTGTTACACACAGCTTCCTCCATACTTATAGTTTGGATCTGCTTACATTTACCCTGTAAATTGCCCATATTTCCGGACATTTAAATTCTACGGTGTCATTTTATGCGTGTTATATCGGCAAGGGCGGTGTCTGTATCAAAGAAATGCTCCATCAAGTCGCAGGATGCACGTCAAAGACATGTCACGTTTTATTGCCACCTGCATCGAATTGTCCTCTGTCAATATCGTGACTGTGACTTTGGGAATTTAACTGCTCGGCGAAAGTGTGCTATTTTCTGATTTAATACACGTCGTGATTGCCGCATTTCCGCAGTTGCAATGCAACGTAGTGCGTTGCTTCTCGCCGAATCAAGATGAAGAGAAAGAGGATTTCGATAACGATGAGGAGGAACCGAACTACGACCCAAGTGAGTCAGCGCCCAAACCACCATTCAAATAACCATGATTGAAGTTGTAGATAATAGTTGTAGGACGTTGATCTGTATTGCCCAAGATAGAACCTCTATAATCAACGCCAATTTCCAGGCTGGCCTCACTTGCAGCTGGTTTATGAGTACTTTCTAAAGTTCATGGAAAGTGCCGATTTCCAGCCTTCGTTGTGCAAAAAATACTGCGATCAGAAGTTTGTGATTCAGGTAGTATGAGAAAATGAGACGCTTCTACACATGTTGTGATATTGATCAGTCACATATGTCCAGTTAATGTTTTTTCCCCTTCTGACCGACTACTGCTCTGTCCAGATTATGAACCTGTTCAACAGCGAGGATCCAAGGGAGAGGGATCTACTAAAAACCATGCTACACAGGATATACGGGAAGTTTCTGGGACTTCGATCTTTCATCAGGAAAAACATCAACTACATTTTCCTCAGGTCCGTAGTTGTTCACGCACTAGAACCGATCATCCCGCTGGATATACTGCTTTACTTAGCACATTACATGGGTCAAACTATCCTCGTTTCCAGGTTTATATTCGAGGGAGAGCCTTGCAACGGGGTTGCGGAGTTTCTAGAGATTTTAGGCAGCATTATCAACGGTTTCGCAGTCCCACTTAAGCAAGAACACCGACATTTCCTCCTGAAGGTGTGTAATCATTGCTTACTATATCACGGTTATTGATTACTATGGTTATTGGTAACTATGGTTTTCCTAGTTTACTACACTAGCTACCATGGAGCTCCCCGATGAACGGTTTCAAATCACCCTGTACCCCCTCATTCTCAAGGAACTTCTCCCCTAGGTGCTGATACCACTGCACAAACCACGGGGCATTGCTGCGTATCACGCTCAACTTGCTTACTGTATTATACAGTTCGTGGAGAAGGACCCATCATTGACCGAACCCACTGTGCTGGGAATTATAAAGCTGTGGCCGAAAACCAACAGCGCAAAGGAGGTAATAATGGGAAGTGGACCGTTTTTGCGATACTCTTTATCAAAAGAAGGGTGAATTTCCTCTATATCTTTACTACCCCTTACTATGATAGTCTAAATTCCCAGGTTATGCTTCTGGGAGAAATAGAAGAGATTCTAGATATCATAGAGCCTGCACAGTTCAAGAAAGTCATGCTTCCGCTCTTCAAAATGCTTGCCAAGTCTGTTTCAAGTCCACAATTCCAGGTAACATTTTCCAGCCCTTTTGTTGTACAATGCTGTACATCTGCAAATTGTACACTTATACAATGATACAAGAGTCAAGCCGTGTATAATACTCCTTGGATTCTAGAAAATTGTGTGTTAGGTAGCCGAGAGAGCACTCTACTTCTGGAACAACGAGTACATCATGTCGCTGATAGAAGAGCACAGCCGTGTCATCATGCCCATCATGTTCCCTGCTCTCTACATGCTTAGCAAAGACCATTGGAACCAGTGAGTAATTGGAAAAACTTCTCATAATTGTAACGATACTCTACTCATATTCTGTTATACTGGTATACATGGTATACATGGTCAGTTGCCATGGCGGCAGTCGCCATGGTGGCAGCATCCATTCTTCATGCCCATATTTCTCATCAGGACCAT
The DNA here is from genome assembly GCA_946803715.1 of Beroe ovata. Taxonomy (NCBI): domain Eukaryota; kingdom Metazoa; phylum Ctenophora; class Nuda; order Beroida; family Beroidae; genus Beroe; species Beroe ovata. The sequence goes on along the minus strand of CAMPET010000151.1, from coordinate 151,262 downwards.
CGTTGCGTTGGTTTACAACGTTTTGAAAACGTTTATGGAGATGAATAATCAACTATTCGATGAGCTTACTCTGTCCTACAAGGCTGACAGACAAAAGGAGAAGAGGAAACAAGCAATGAGGGAAGAAGCTTGGCGTAAAGTACAACTTCTTGCCATTGAATCCTCATCTTCGAATCACATAGGAGCCGGATGATATAGTACATCTGCTGCACCCATTCGATACGAAAGTGAATAATTTCAGTTCGGCCACTATTTTCACTTTCAGACTAGTCCATGAAATGTCTCCTTCACATAAATTAACGTTCTGATAATTATGCGACTTATATAATTAGTTATTACGCTAGAGTCACTCTCTGAGTATATTTCTCCGTCTGGATTGAAGAGAATCGGATTGAATTAAAGGACACACACGAAATACTATTAGTATTTCAAGTTGCTCTTCGCAGTATTTTTTATCTGTCTTCTTCATTTCGATCCAAAAATGGTCACCTCAAAATAATGGAACTCACTGAACACTATATTGTATCAACTAATTAAATTTGTAATTGTGAAGTTTTCTGTTACAGAATCACATATTTTTATTTGATTGCGCGGCGCCGATGGAAGGGAAAATATCTACAAAATTGGTACTTCAAATGCAATTTAATTGTCAAATACATTGTTAAGTAATTGTACAAAGTTTAAACTTAACTCGTACTACTAGTCCTATACATAGCTCCCCTGATCGATCGTTCAAATGTACATCGATCATATATTGTACTTGCATGTATATTGTATTTGCATTGCTTCATGCTTGTTAATCTTTCAGTTTCAACTCAATATATTCATTTCCGATAATTGCACATCAATCAATCAAAAATAACGGTGCTAGCCAAAACTCTGATTCCTATCTGATCTTTCTCGATTCGAGACATCATCTCATATCTGAAATGGACGAATACTCGGTAAAACCAGAAATAAATGCATCACACCAATTGAATGACCCATGGCCAGTACGGCCACATCATTATTATAAGAGAAAGTTACCTCGATTGTTGCTTTATCTGCAGTAGTTTCTGGAAGGATTTCTGAGCTGACGGTATTGGGCAGTGAGCTGATCGCACAGGTCGAGACACCGGGCGGGAAGGTACACTTTTTTGCCGGGAGAGATTCATTGACCGAATTGAGATTGGGGTAGCGGTAGAAGGAACCTTGTTCTTGGGCCTGGATAAGTCGATTATTATTGGGTTGGCAAAGAGTGAAGGCAGTCTTATTTTACGATTACCCTTCCAGTCGAGCCAGCAAGAGTAGGAAATTATAAAGAAAATTATATAGGAATCGATCTTTTGATGAACAATGACAAATGAAGCAACCTTCCTCTTTTAGTTTTAATTTAATTTTAATTTGAAGACCAATATGTGCGCCGCGCATGATGAATGTCGCGCAACCGCATGTGTTCGCCGGGNGCGTCATAACTCCCTCCTCTGGTTTCAAGAGGTTGATCAGAGCTGCTACCACTTCCTGCTCTCTGATCGCAGCTTTTGTCTCTTCTGCAGAGATATGGAAATTATATCAAAACTTCGTGTTTCAATTCCAATCATGATGGATTTGGTTGCTTATGGACTGTTAAGTTCAAATTACCGAGTGAAGCGAGGGAGTTAATGAGCATGACACTACTTCTCCTAGTGGCAGCATCGAGAGAGGATAAGTGTGGGATGGTGGCAGCCACTGTGCCCATCTCATACAACTCTTGTTTGTTGGCATCGCCTGTGGAATTGCATGATTTGAGTACGATGTATCCATTATAAAATCTGTATGAATATACCAACGTTAATCATATAGAATCGTTCGCAGATACCACAATTTCGAGAAAGTTTTACGCAATAAGAGAATCTTATAGCATCAGAGTTAACAGTGAGCCTGTATACCAAGTGCCTAATCGCAGAAAAGGGTCCAAAAACGCAACAAAGACTTCGCTACCATGACAACATAGTAGAAATTATGTCGCGCGCAGCAATTTCGCGCGGCATTGATCATAATATTTGCGTTTGGCGCTCGCTGAAATGCAGAAACAGGAGATGTTTTTCGTGACTTGTGTCAAGCCGCGCCGCAAATTTAAGCATTCCATATGTACGTGCGCGTTGCGCGTGTTTCCGCAAATTTTTCACAATTCACGTAGAACTTAGCCAGAAGATCCCCTGAAACCACCACATAAGTGCTAAGGTATTTTTATCCTATAAAGTTGGTCTAATTATTACTAATTTAGACCATCTGAAATGTCTCCTGTTTCGAGGTGTGTCGAATCTCATGGCATAGTGATCTAGATATGGCATGGTGTCTAGATATTAGAATAGGAATGAAATAGAGGACATTTAGATTCCTGTGTTAGTTGACGCTAAGTCACATAATAATGCATTGTTTGACGGTGATTATTATTGCCGTAATGAAGGGATGAAATAGACCCAGTGTGTGTAGTGTTTCAAGTGTATGGAAGGCACGAAAAGTGTGACAAATATTGGACTTGAGGTTAGCGGCCTGATATGGCTCAGAAATGATTGTTTGTCGATTGAAATCATGTTTAGGATTCCATAGGTCACATTTAGGCACATTTCTACCTTTTGTACAATGGACACGCCTGTGTATGTCGATTGAATGGAAAGCGCAAAATGTGTGACAAGCAAGCTACTATGGGACTTGAGGTTAGCGGCCAGATATGACTCGGGAATGATTGTTTGTCGATGGGATTCATGTTTAGGAGTAACTACACAGCATTTAGGCCCATTTTCAACCTTTGGACACGCTTATGGTTATCGATTGTATGGAAGGCGCGAAAAATGTCAAAACCGTGACTTTGGGTTAGCGTCCTGATATGACATGGGAATTTTTATAACTGGTTAGATANCTACATGCTTAGCAAAGACCATTGGAACCAGTGAGTAATTGGAAAAACTTCTCATAATTGTAACGATACTCTACTCATATTCTGTTATACTGGTATACATGGTATACATGGTCAGTTGCCATGGTGGCAGTCGCCATGGTGGCAGCATCCATTCTTTATGCCCATATTTCTCATCAGGACCATCGTTGCGTTGGTTTACAACGTTTTGAAAACGTTTATGGAGATGAATAATCAACTATTCGATGAGCTTACTCTGTCCTACAAGGCTGACAGACAAAAGGAGAAGAGGAAACAAGCAATGAGGGAAGAAGCTTGGCGTAAAGTACAACTTCTTGCCATTGAATCCTCATCTTCGAATCACATAGGAGCCGGATGATATAGTACATCTGCTGCACCCATTCGATACGAAAGTGAATAATTTCAGTTCGGCCACTATTTTCACTTTCAGACTAGTCCATGAAATGTCTCCTTCACATAAATTAACGTTCTGATAATTATGCGACTTATATAATTAGTTATTACGCTAGAGTCACTCTCTGAGTATATTTCTCCGTCTGGATTGAAGAGAATCGGATTGAATTAAAGGACACACACGAAATACTATTAGTATTTCAAGTTGCTCTTCGCAGTATTTTTTATCTGTCTTCTTCATTTCGATCCAAAAATGGTCACCTCAAAATAATGGAACTCACTGAACACTATATTGTATCAACTAATTAAATTTGTAATTGTGAAGTTTTCTGTTACAGAATCACATATTTTTATTTAATTGCGCGGCGCCGATGGAAGGGAAAATATCTACAAAAGTGGTACTTCAAATGCAATTTGAAGTAACAACATTGTAACTAGTAACATTGTAAAGTAATTGTACAAAGTTTAAACTTAACCCGTACTCCTAGTCCAATACATAGCTCCCCTGATCTTGTAGGATTTCACCCTACCCTTGCTGGCGGGATTGAAAATCGCGCGCACCGACGGTAGGGTAAAATCCTACAACCCTGATCGATCGTTCAAATGTACATCGATCATATATTGTACTTGCATGTATATTGTATTTGCATTAATGCAATTGCTTCAGGCTTGTTCATCTTTCAGTTTCAACTCAATATATTCATTTCCGAATGAATAATGAGTATTAGCCGATAATTACACATCAATCAATCAAAAATAACGGTGCTAGCCAAAACTCTAATTCCTATCTGATCTTTCTCGATTCGAGACATCATCTCATATCTGAAAGGGACGAATACTCGGTAAAAGTAGTCCTTAATGAATCACACCAATTGAATGACCCACGGCCAGTACGGCCACATCATTATTAAGAGAAAGTTACCTCGATTGTTGCTTTATCTGCAGTAGTTTCTGGAAGGATTTCTGAGCTGACGGTATTGGGCAGTGAGCTGATCGCACAGGTCGAGACACCGGGCGGGAAGGTACACTTTTTTCCCGGGAGAGATTCATTGACCGAATTGAGATTGGGGTAGCGGTAGAAGGAACCTTATTCTTGGGCCTGGATAAGTCGATTATTACTGGGCTGGTAAAGAGTGAAGGCAGTCTTATTTTACGATAACCCTTCCAGTCGAGCCAGCAAGAGTAGGAAATTATAAAGGAAATTATAAAGGAACCGATATTTTGTGCTTTGATGAACTATGAACAATGAAGCAACCTTCCTCTTTTAATTTTGAATACCATAATGCGCGCCGCGCGCGCGCCCGCCGGCGAAGACATGTGGTTGCGCGACATTCATCACTAATTAAACCTCGCGCCTTCCAGAATTGAGGGTTACAAACTTGGGCCATAATGCAAAAACTGGCAAACAGTAGGTACTATTACAAAGTATTCCGTATCTTACTATGAATCCAAATACAAAACTTGCTTCTGTTAATCAATGATACCCACTTTTTGACTGGAGCTTTGTGTATGAGTCCATCAAGTTGCGCAGCACGTGTAGTAGCGAGGAGGGAGGTGGTTGGTGCATTATTTGGCCGACTGGTATAGCTGTTTCTTTCCTGATGTGAATAGTTGAACTTTGAATAGTTCAATGCTAAACAGTTTACTACTATGAGATATTCTGACATATGTGGGGTCGTGGGGATAGCTATTCAAAACGTCATCAGGACTCATGCTTACTTTACAAGCTGTGTATGATGTATTGTATCTATACAAGTAGTAGTGTATTCTGCATACATGAGTCCAGGTTTGTACATGTCAAAAACATATACACTGTACAACGTATTGTGTGTATAATGTATATGACATTGCATGTAGAGAGTGTAGCTGTGACAGCTAACCTACACTTCAACATGTTACAGTATATTGAAGCATACCTTCATGCAACTAAGTCAATGGCCATGATATGAAATTAATAACGGTAACTTTTTCGTATGCTTTGGATCAATATATTAAGTTGTTAAGTTGCTATTGACGGTTCTAGCTAGTCCATCAAAGACCGGATAATAAAATGAACTTATGCAATAATATGTGCATGTTAGATTGATTAACTTTACATAATGTTCAAGTTAAGTAAAGCAAACACTACCAATAACTTATTCTCAAACTACAAACATGAGTATTAGCTAACAACTTGTAAGTTAACATATCAACATAACTAACAACTAGTCATGTATGCAGTAGGTAACTAGTAGCGGTCATTACAAACGTACCAAAGACGCTTACTACCATGATACATGATCAAATCTGCTACTCTAACTCACTTGCTGGCACCAGTCATCTTCCTCCACGACTTTTACAGTATCTGCTGTCAGAGTGATGTCCCTTCCAACCACACAGTTCAACAGGTAGAACCTGAGACACAGACGATATAGGTCATCATATTCAAAATCAGTGAAAATCTTTTGGCCATACCATGAGGACTCAAAAGGACGTTTTGAAAACCGTTTTGAGTTTTGACAGCTCTTTGTTTACCAATTCCCTTTGGAATGTTGAAATGAACGTTGAAACGAAGCTATTTGCGGTGAATATAAAACATGTGTCTCTGACCACACACAAACATTGTTTATTTTCATGTTTTTGTTGAGTGGTCTGTTGACTGCACGGGGGAACCGCGACACATTATGCAACGCGCTATCACTTAGCATGCAAATATCAACTGAGATTGTCAACACATATTGAGCAGAAGGGTGGATTGATTCTAGCTGTATGAGACACTCATGCGTGGAAATTATAGAGAAATGAAGAACGTGGATTCTGGAGAAACACTCATATCATGAACCATCTGATAGAAGAAAAAACAACCAATACAATTGACAATATAATCAAACAAACATTTAACCACGGGAATCACACGCAAACAAACCCACAAACAAACAGACTAACCAGCTGAAAAATCTAACCTGAAAGGCCACACCCCTGTGACAGACACTTTCAACCGGTGGCCACAGATTTCGGACACAGATTTTCCCTTGGGCATCACAGCAGACACTGGAATGTCAATACACGACGCTTCATTATTATCTAACACCCTGAAATTCCCCTGTTAATATCACCTGATTGTAGAATCTACAATACAAGGATATACTGCAATGTTGATTCTGATTATTACTGTGTGAGAGAGAGCGTTTAACGACATGTCAGAATTGTAACCTCGAGCTTTCCTGCAATCCTGACAAATCGAATGAAGGCAAATTGAGACCTTATACTCAAATCCACTACCCCAAATCCGAATCTGGCTCACAATATTAATTAGAAATGAACAAGAAGCCCATTTTGGTTCACATGATGAAATTGCCATAATGTCTTGCCGTGAAATTGCTGGATTATCTGCTGCTCGCTCTAAATGGAATTATTGTATTATCCCCATTGCATGTAGACATGACCATACACAGAATTACAACATTATTCAATGCTACTTTACCGATTAGGTCCTCCCAAACAGCACGACTCCTGAGTGTTTTCTTTTTGATAGCCCAGTTATAACTCATAATTGCAATTATTGATGGTTCTAACGAAATACCCCAATGCAACCGACACCGATTCCTTTAATGCCGCCAATTAATCACCTCGAGATTAAGTTATGTCAAATTTCCTCTGCATTAGTTCTCGAATAATTGAACGTCATGAAACCTTTGAATTTCATTGGAAATAGGTGGATTGAATCGATGAAACTTCGCGCTGTTGCTTTCTCTATCACCAATTCACCCTTTTCTGCAACGCTCTTTTCTTTTCGCTTTCGTTTATCTATCCGAGGCAATTATTATTTCTTACCTGTCTAGGAAGTTATTGAGGTGTATTCCTCGGGTGAGGTCGGTGAGGTAAACATCGAATTTCCACTCTGAGAGGGGCGCATAACCTGACAATCTCATTGACACCTCCTGTTAGAGGGGGGCTGTGTCACAATGAGATGGGGGCTGTGTCACAATGAGAGGGGGCTTTGTCACAATAAGAAGGGGGTTAGATTGGAGAAAGGGGGGGGGAAGTGTGCGGTCGACGGGTGTGAGGGACAGGGGAGATGTGAGGAAGGGGTTTCGGCTATGTGGGACCAGGAAAAGGGGAGATGTGTGCGGAAAAGGGGGTTGCAGGAGAGAGTGGGGCATGTGAGAGAGGAATGAGAGAAGAGGGAAGGGGGCCGTGAGAGGGAGAGGGAGAGGGGGCCTAGTGAGAGAAAGAGGGGGCCGTGAGAGGGAGAGGGGGCCTAGTGAGAGGGAACTATGATTGAAAGTTGGCACATCACTGTGCTGATGTCCAACCTGATCAGTGATATCTGCTGAGGGTTTAATGACGATGCGGATGATGTCAGACTCAGTGATGACGTCATCATCATCAGTCACGTGATCAGCTCGTGAAGAGGAGCTGCTGGTCTTGGAGTGGACCAACATAACCTCGCCTAGGAGAAGAAAGGGATAAATGTCGCAATACCTAACTTTACATCAAACATGTTCTCATCAATCAGTCAGAGATGATAAGCGACGATTCAAATCCTTCCCCTCATTATCCAACACCCCCTCTATAGTCTATACTTCTACCTCTCATATCACTCACATGTGGAACTTTCCTAAATCCATTGCTCACACCCGTTTGAAATCTGAAATCTCAGTGCTCCCTCGCTTTCGATAATCACTCGATTTACGTTAATGATAATGAAGGTTCCCTGCCCGTGTCAGTTCTAATGTTGGAGAGTGATTTTGTTGCCACGCCCAACCGCAGCAGCGATTCTCTATGAAATATTCGCAGATCTATACCTACACGACGTTGTATTTTAGGGTACTAGGGGAGTGTCAGCGTCACTATAATTGCATTTTTACAATTATTGGCCTTGGGGAAACTAGAGCACCAATGTGGACCTCATTAAGCACCGGATGACTAGACACTGATTATGACATGTCAGATCAGTTGCAGAGCTTTGACCATACTATTATCGAACTACTTTATGAAGCTATTTAGATAAAATAAGGTCAAAATGTGTTCGTCTGAACTGTGATTACCTCTAGTTCTAACAACTAAACAACAGTTCATTTTGAAGTTTAATCACGTAACTGCACACAGTTTAGTTGGAGGGGTGTTGCATAATAATTTCACAAGATCCATGCTTGCTGTGACAAGATGTCGTATCCTAGCTCTGCTCAAACTATTCATAATTTGAATTTGTTTCTATCACCTCTAAACGGATTTGTTTCCCTAAATACAGGAGACACTCGCTAGCCGACTACAGACAGCTGACACTCACTAGTTAGCCATCGTAATTACAAGACAATGAATCCATACACCACAATTCCATAGACACATGCTTAATGTAGGTGGACACATTCTTTAACTTCGTGCAGTATAATGATATAGATGTGTTTAGCTCGTTTCGTTACGAGTGGGTATTGTTGTTGATGTTGTTGTTGTTGTTTGAGTTTGTTTGGGGCATTGGTTTGTAGGGCTATGGAGTATGGGTATTGGTGCAAGTTGCGCTTCTTGAATCTTGATTCATTTTGTCATATCTCTCAGTTCTCGCAGGTCAATGATTTTAACCCCCCCCCCTCATTTAGTCGATTATAGTACCCAGCCCCTCTCTGACCTCAGTAGTCTGTATAACTAAGAGAAAAATAATTTATCGGTATGTCATCATACCATAAATGGAATTTTTACCATTAAACAGTGGTTTTATCGCTCTCACTGCACCATGTCCCCCTTCAGCGCTCCCTTCACTTCACTACTTCTGCTCTCTTCATCTCAATGGGAGAGGTCGTGAATCAATATTCTTACTTTCTTACACGTATTGCTCGTTTCTTCTTGTATTAAATGCCTCTTTTTCTTCCATTGAGGTGCGCTAAAGATGCGTTTTATTCTATCAAATACGTTTTCTTGATCGACCATCACTACTTTGCATTAGCTATGAGTTTTGACAAAGAGGGATGAGTATACCATAAACTTGGAATATCATCTATCTGATCATACTTGGCTATCAATACAGCTGTACTTGAGTACTTGTAGAGTACTTGTAGAGTATGTGATTTTGATATCTTGTACGCAGTACCTATTTCAGCATTGTTGACTACCAATATTAAGTGTTAATCGCATGGATACGATCATTGTGCGTAGGTGTGGCTAAGTACTGGTCATTGAGTAGTCAGGAACCATTCCATTTCCTGCGAATCATAGCGGTAGTGTGATGCGTAGCGGTTTGTTTGAAATATATGCCCGAGTTTTTCTTGAGTTCGGGAGCTCCATAACATAGATAACACAGAGGATAAAAGTGTTAAACGCGTTAGAGGGCGCTGTTTTAGCCGACATAAATTATGCATGAACGCATGTTACATCGTTACTTATGCAAGTTACAGAGTTCAATATATATTCGTGTTACCTTATCCTGTAGTAACATTTAATATCATCGATAGGCCCATTACATGTCAGATATTATTGTAACATGAGATCGGGAGATACCAATAATAATGGTAACAGATGGCGGTGGTAAAAGTACACTTGGCTAATTACTCTAGATATACTCCATCATCTGTAGTACTTACCTACCACTGTTATTCACTGATCGTGTAGTAGACGCGTGTACAAGTGACGGACTGGTGCATTCTGTGTTTCATTGCGTACCCAAGAGCACCGGTTTTTGTGTAAGTTCATGTGATTCCTCAATGTTCTGAAATTAGTTCACTATCTTTTACCAGCGCTCTTTCAGCTTTGATTCCCTATACTCTATTTCTCAGCAGTCAGCTAGAGATGGGGACTATGTGTGTGTGTGTGTGTGTGACGTGTGTNTGTGTGTGACTATGTGTGTGTGACTATGTGTGTGTGACTATGTGTGTGTGTGCGTGTGCGTGTATTGAGTGATATAAACGCCGAGGACATGGCTCTTATTAATAATATGTAGCTGGACTTGTAGCTAGATTGAGCCGTGTGAATATTTATGCAATGATAACATTTGTATGCTGTGCGTGTGTGCGCATGTGAGCGTGTTTTCTTCACTCTATTTTGATTCGTGCCTATTCGTGCAATTTCAATTCTTACTCCGCTATGACCTTCATCGCTATAATGATTTCGTCAAGATCTTGAGTCTATAACTATAAAGATAAATCACCGACCACTTCCACTATCAAATTGTCAAGTCAAGCTCTGCCGACAATATATCGGTAAATACTATAAATACTTCATCGGAATATTGGCATGCCCTTTCGAAATGTAATTTATCAGCTGCTAAGTAAGCTTCGTCACCGTGGCAACCAATGAACTTCAAATCCATTATTAGCGCTCCCTGTAAAATGAGCCAGCTACGACAATATTGAGTATTGAATGTCAGGAACCATATACCCCGTGAACGATCGTGATGGAAATTATAGTAGCAAGAGCAGATCTCGCCGATAACTGAGGTGATTCCTGATTACAGATCATGATTTCTCGATCGTAGTTATAGTTTGGGTCCAGGCCCTGAACATGTCTAGGTTACATCATGACGTAATGCATATAGTATATACCTACGCAATTACTTTGTTAAATGAATGCGTGTTTGTGTGTGCGTTAGTCTATGCCTGTACTCTGTATGTGTGTGGAAACAGTCAGTCTATCGAATATACTGTAACCTAAAAACATCCCGGAACACTTGGATTGAAGTTCCAGAGACCACGATCAACAGAGATTATTCCATATACATTCCTGTCATCCGCGACACTTCATCCTATTACTCTTCTATTACGAAGCGGTGTGCGACTTGTCACATTTCTTGTATAATAATCTTTTTAAACTCCAGCGATCCGCGAGTTGTCCTAATTTTAACTCCCACACTCATTTATTCTATTCTTCATGCAGTATTCCTTCCGATTGATACCTGTTGTTTGTAGGGCAGACTGAGTTACCTGTAAGTGGGGCAGACTGAGTTACCTGTAAGTGGGGCACACTGAGTTACCTGTAAGTGGGG
>CAMPET010000151.1:100137-139064 GCA_946803715.1 Beroe ovata | reverse complement strand
GTTACCTGTAAGTGGGGTAGACTGAGTTACCTGTAAGTGGGACAGACTGAGTTACCTGTAAGTGGGACAGACTGAGTTACCTGTAAGTGGGGCAGACTGAGGTGGTCTTGGCTGGGCGTGTGACAGGTAAAACTTCCTCGCGTCCTCAATGTCGTTATATTCTGTCCTCTCAATCTGAATTAGATTGCCCTTGATAATGAACTTGATGCTGATGTGATTATCATTATCAATGGATCGAGGAGTAATTAGTCAAGAGCCGGAAAAATCTTCATTTGCTTGTTTGGCACTTTTCCTAGCTACAAGGTCCAGCTATACTTCCGAAGACCAAAAGTAATCCAATCACAGACAGCTAGCCAAGAGAGAGAGACATTATACTAGGTACTTTAGCATTGACCTAATAGTGCATGAGCCGGTACATGTCAATTTCCTAGACAGCAGTGAAATTGCATCGGCCCCGAGCATCATACCATTTTCGAGATGTCAGATACTTAGATCAATAGTTGTCAATGACAACTATTGATCTAAGTCAATAAGCTCATTGATACTTGTCAATAACCTCATTTTCTTAATATTATCAGTCAAAGAATTGATTTTAATATAAAGTATCGCTGTAATAAAGCAGACCTATTGCGACACTGGCAACGCAATTGAAATCATGTGATTCTTTTGGTCCTTCTGACCTCATTCGTTTTAGCTGGCTAGTGCAATTATACATACCTATATTAGACATTAGTGCCTCGTGAGTATTTTGACCGTGTAACATTGCATAACGACTTACGTTGAATGATTTAGCTGCAAATGAAACACCATGAAGGTTTATTATCCCTAGCTTAACCATATGGGAAATGTTTTCGTTGAGGAGTAAAAAACAATGAAAATTCCGATTGAACATCAACTGCGCAATGCAAGCCTCCCACTTCAAATTGCAAAGAATGTGAGAAAGGTGTGTTTTTGCTTACACCTTTTGTGTTAGTTTATTTCTTTTGCATGTAAATGAAAGACAATCATGAAAATGAGACGGTAGCTAGGCAATATTACCAGGGTAAATTATCATGATATATGCTCTGTATACAGAGTGACATCTGATTCATACACGCTCCACAACATGTCTTGGTATTGGTTATTGTCAGCAGGTGATGGAAACTATCGGAGGATTGAATAACACAAATCTAACTTGTCGCTTCTCCAGACAACTAACCTCTTTCTCCGTGTCCCCCGTGGCAAGTGTTAGAGTTTTGCCCCTCGTGATTGCATCCTCCCAGCAAATAAGTGGCGACTGAGTACCACGTTTAGTATGAGAAAGAGCGTCAATCAAATCACTTTCACCCATTTCACATATTATCTTCTTCACTACAGTGAGTGTCAGTGTTATAAAATAGATTAGAGTCTATCCAAAATTGCAACTATCCTCCCTATCCTAGCTCAAATGGAGTAAATACGAGCTGCGTCAGATCATTTCCGCACTTGAAACGGCAGGGCGACATATTGGATGTGACGTGTACCTCAGCATATACATAGATGGTACGCTGAGTGAGGGGTTTCATTAACATAGACAGAATGTAATTGCTGAGCGCGGTATTACACTCATGTAATACCAGATTAAACATCGCATTTGTCTGGTACATTTGCAGTTTCGCCAGAACCGCATGGTATGCAGTGCCTATTGATAGTGGGACCCTTTTCGGATCCATTTCTTATCAGCATATTATAACCTATCCGTGTACATAAGCGTCCAACTGTTGTTTAACTTACTATTATAGCATTGTTCAGAAATGAGTCTTAGAAGATACACGGGGAAACAGAGAAGGAAAGGCTCGACTAAATCAACAAAATCAGCACCCGAGATGGCATTGAAATGTTTTGACAATGAGGGAATCTGTCTCATACCACATGAACCAATCAAGAAGTATGTGGATGACCCATGTCCTGGCCCTGTCCTGATCAATGCAATCTAAACATTGTGCCAGCTATGCAAATAATTCCATTGATTGACCCAACACCCTTTTTTCTTTCAGATTCGATATCATGGATTTCATTGCAAATAAAGGATGGGAGAATCTCGATTTGCAAAGCATAATTTCTTTACAAGACAATAGTCACCTCACTCATGTTAGTTCATTGGGGAAGATAAACAATGTGCTATATGTTCAATGCAAACCAATTGGTATTCTCCTGAGAATTAAAGTTTATTTCAAGGTACAATATGCTGAGATTTGTATTGCTTGGATAGAATACTACAGGCCAGACCAAACAACAGTGAGCATTATTTGGAAAACAATACCTTTTAGTGCCCTCTGTGACAGGTTTAGACAATTGATTGTGCAAGTTGCATTCCAAGATGATCAAAGCTTTACATGCAGCTTCACAATAACTCCTTTACTTCAGATACATATGGGATTTGAGGAACCATCTCACTGACAACTTGAAATACCATGTAGAAATTGCATCGGGAAACAGGAAATTCATATCCTACACTTTCTCTTGCAATCCAATAGAGTTGAAGAATAAAAGAGTTTCTTGGTATGAATGGAAAGGTATGAGAATTATCTGCTCAAATGAACATTTTTAGAGCTGAAATTGGCACCTTATAGGTACTTATTAATATTTGTTTGCAGGTCTTAGGCTTAATTCAATAACAAACATATTCTAGATTCATACAAACCCTACAGGTTGTGGAATGAAGAACTGCACCTTCATCCGCAATCATGCAGTGAAGCTTCAGTTTGAAACAAAGGAAGGTGCCATCCCTCTTTACACTAGAGATATTAAGATTAACTACCCTCCATGCAATAAAGTTTCTGTAAGACACTTTCATCCTGGTTCTGTAGTACACTGGTGGGGATGGACAGACACTTGGAGATACAGGCAGCTTCCACTAACAACTGATAGCACTGAATTTGACTCACTTGATGATGAATCATGTCAAAGAACTTTTGTTAGTATGTTCACTAACACTTCTGAAGAGTTTTTTGACAGAATTAATCAGGGGGGATGGAAATATATTGCTTGTATGATACAATATGAAACTTAAATAAAAAATAAGTTATAATCAACTTCCAATGTTACCCAACTTCCAATGTTTCTTAGAGCTGCATGATAGAAATGTGATAGTGACTCACTTTTATAAAATATTAACCAGCTACTTTACTATAAATCTTTTATAGTGAAAAGTCTTCTGACAGTTGGTCTCAACCATGAAAATTAAAGTAAAGTCAACCCAATAACTGTGTTTTATTTGTGTAAATCTTTTAATATTTACTCATGAAGCCATATGAATCAGAAAGTGAGTGAATTCAAGATGTATGAAAAGATCTTGCGCTTCGATGCGTTACTGCTGTCATTCATGTATCATGTTTCGGCCTTCGATGAAGGTGCGCGCGCCGCGCGCAAGAAACAGTGGACAGATAACATCCGGCAAGTATTTCGGCCATAAATTTGTCAAGCGATGCAATGCTAGAGTGATTTTGTCTGGCGATTGAGAATAAGTTTGCGCCGCGCGCGCACAAAACGAAATTCTCGACAGGGTCTAATATCATCGATCGACAAAAGTGATGCCTAGCAATGCAGATGCCAAACCACTGATGTTAGCTGCGAAGCGTCTGTCTGAAAATAAGTTCTCGCCGCGCGCGCAAAACGAAACTCCCGACAAGGTCTATCATTGATTGACTTGTAGGATGCAGATGTTATCTGTCCACTGTTTCTTGCGCGCGGCGCGCGCGCCTTCATCGAAGGCCGAAACAACTGAACCGCGCCACGCCGCTGATGTAAGCCGCGAAATTAATTAGTTTGCGCCGAGCGCGCTGTTTGCATGTCTGACATCTGAGAATAAGTTTGCGCCGCGCCGCGCGAGACGAAATTTTTTATGAGGCGGGGCATGCTATCATTGATCAACAAAAATAACAGCTAGTGCTACAACTACCGACATTAAATTGTTAGTAATTGATCACAATTATAAGCATGTATTTGTCAAATTTTATCTGACCTCTGTTTCTAGAGGCCAGATAAAATCTGACAAAAGTCTATGGCAGTTGAATTAATTATTGAGATCCCTGTGGCCCAAATATGCTCACACAATATACATGCGTGCGCAATCAATTGCTGACATGGATCAAGATTGATGAAAAATTTTGATTTTTGTATAGTTGGTACACGGTTTTCAAAATCCTTGCGTATGTTTTGATACTCTTGACACTGTCATTTCATTAGTGTGTTACCTTTGTAACATTTCGTCGATGCTCATTCTTACACTCATCTGTACTTAAATAGCAACTCTGTGTTCACAATAATAAATTAAACTTTTGTATTAAAGTCCCACATCAATAAATATATCAATGCAAAGCTGTGTCAAGAGATGAAATAAGTAACAAAAGCTTTGGCAGTGCAAGCCCATGCAAGCTTGAATATACAAGTACAATTATTAACACACTAAACTTACTAGGATTGATTTAACAAATATGTACTACCAGTGAGACAAATTTCAAACCAGAATTGGTACTAAGCATANGATATAACAAGTAAATATAATCATTGTCACTGAAATGATCCTTCAGGTTGACAATGATGTTATTATGACATACTTGCTACCTCAATCAGAGGTGCTGGAATTCTTTTCTGATGATCTGAATTCTTCACACTCTCTACATGATGCTTTCTTTGAGGATGCATCTATCCTAAAGTAAGTAACTTAATCAAAGGAATTATCAATTTTCGTTCTTTTAGAAGATGATTTGAGAGTTAACTATGTGTCATTTCAGTCAATATGACAACCTGGACTTCACAAATGGATTCCCTCTTACAAATGATGAAGATGATACACCTTTCTACAATCAAGCTGATCAGGAATATGAGGTGGTCCCAGACACTGAGATAAAAGTAAGCCATGATTCTTTATCCATCCCTGTGGAAATCAAATTATATTTTTTCATGAGTATTCTCAAAAACATCAATAAATTTTGTTTTTAGAGTGATCAAGAGTCAGGGTTCAAATTGAAGCTGCGCATGTCTAACAGTGTGTGTCTGGGTGGGGGACCTGGAAGTGTTGGTTCCAGCCCCAGTGATGCTGCTGTGGATGACTGTGGAGCTCTCAATGTAGAAGAATTCCTCAACCTTCCTTCCAACGACTTTGTAACTCTTGAAGAGAGCAAACAGGTATGGTAAACTTGATTAAGATCATGATTGGTTGCAGTTTCTAGAATCATATGCTCCAATATTATGCTCCATTAGTCTGTTCAAGTTCAGTATGTATTGAAATGATAGACTGATGTTATGTAATGATAAAACCATGTCAAGAGCTTGGAAATGCTTGCACAATGATATCACTGTAAATCCTTCATTCCATTCCATGCACAACGCACATGGTTTGAACATGGTATAATCACATGATTTTCGTAAGCCAGAGGGTTCGGGTTAATCGTATCACTTTACGTTTTAAACTTCCTCTCTAAATGGTATTGAATATCAGTTGGTTACCTCATAAGATAAATCAATTCACTCGCTTCCATACGCCCGGCAAGTGATATTCAAGCCAGAATTTATTGTTTTTTTCATGTGCTTCTTGTCCGATTACACTGTTCTCTACTTATCATACTACGGTTTGTGATTCAGACTGAAATTGAGATGAGAAAAGTCACTGGTTAAGAACAACTTGAAAACAAGTCCAGTCTAAACTAGCGTTTTTAAATAACGCATTGGTCTCTGATCAATCGCGTTCTAAATCTCTAACTCACCTCATTTCAGGCACACAATCTGATACCTCCTAGTCCTGCATACTCTTCCCTGAGTAGCGAGACTGACCCAAGCCCGGCTCACTCTTCCTTCAGTCCTGCCCGTCCTTCTACGAGTAAATACCCCGGGAACACCGATCTCAAGATACAAGGAACTCCAGACCGGCCGAAATATCCATCCGAACAAAGTGGTGTCAAGGGAATCGCTCCTGACACCCCTATCATTGACACGGATGCCCCTGCCTCGTCCTCAGATCAGAAGCCCATTGAGATCACCATACTTCCGAGTAGACATAGCCGGACATACCCTCACAAACAGCGAACCCGCACGCTGTCCATTTCACCGGGAAGAAAGAGACCTGCTCATCAGTCGGGAGGGGAGGGGGTTCCGAAACGCAAGGTTATATCTGTACCAAACTCGCCGCAGAGGAGCAAAATATGCAAAGTACTGCCGGTGAGCGTTTTTCAACTTTTGTGCAAGTTGTGTTTTCGGATGGGATCGAACTGGATTATCGAATGTATTGGTTTAGGTGGAGCGAAGAACTACGGAGAATCAGGACAAGGAAAATAAGAAAAAATGCGGGAAGCTCATGCCAGTAAAGGGTGCTCTACAGCAGTACAAGGAAAAGGAGGAAGCCATGATTCAGAACAGAGAGAAAGAAATAATTGATGTGGAAAAGTATGTCATTGTGTCTGTCGATTTGTCTGTCTTCTGTATGCTAATTTTTCCATCTGTCTGTCTGTTTGCCCCTCAACTTATCCGTCTAAAGTTCATAGTTCTCTATCGTTTTTCACAAAGGACTATCCGACCCAATATATCTTGCGGCAGTATAGTCAGTGCTGTAAGAACGAAATAACCATAATTGGTATCTGAATAGAATGACACATAAGGTACCACATAACGCCAGTCCATGCCACATTGTTACTCGATGCCACATAACACATTGTTACTCGATATCACTCTTGGGCATCCGATCAGCTATGCTCGTGAACTGTCCACTATGATATTAATGTGGTATATATTCAAACATGGTGTAATTTGATAATGATGCTTGAAATTTCTACTATTCATACAAAGTCAATGCCATATATAGCTGCTTCTCATTAACAAAGCTACTCAATAACTACCTTAGTTCGTCCTATGTTTGTTGTTGTGATTATCAATTATCGCGTCTGATGGTTCATGTCAGATAATTTCTCCTTGTTGCAAGGTAATATTTCTCAGATATTCCTCAATCACACATCCAATCACACGTCTGTTCACACATCCAATCACACATTCACGCAGGAAGGAAGCAGTGAACAAGGTGAAGCAAGGGACCGTTATCGGGTCTATGAAACGAGGTCCCCGTATGTTCGGAGTGCGATACGGGCCGTGCGACAGACCGGCATTAGACGAGGAGGAGTTAAAGAGCTGTAGCAGCAACTCGTCAACACCACCGTACGAGGTTGCTTCCAAGTATCTCAACTACAACCAGAACAACAATCACAGCAGCAACAGCAACAAGACAACAACGGTACACTCTAGCAATTACCCTGCAGTCAGTGACGCCTCTCTCTCTCTCTGATACTGCAGGGAATCTAGATATATATGACGGGTGCTAAAGTGGAGACTATACCAGTCATTCCGATTTCAGTGTATCAAGGTGGAAGACAACCCTGGAACAAAGAGTCAGATGGTCATGAATCAGAAGATGAAACTCAACGCTAACTCTAACTCACCTAAAGTCCCTGACAAAGTTAACAATCAGGAGGGAGCCCTGCTCCCCTACTCCTCTCCCTCTAGGAGCTCTTCTGGGAAACGGTACACTCAGTCGATATTTGATAGTATCCTTGCATATCCCTGACTATAAGTATTAACTTCTGTTGAGTCAATAGCAATGTTATCGTCCCGAATGCCAAACAGTCATTTGAATGACAACGGTAACGTGAGATACCCGCAGGCCTGTGTCCGCTAGTTCGAGGAAGCAACTCTGCTATCCAGTTCCGAAGGCAAAAATTGAGCTTCCGCCATCCAACAAGAAAGCGTTAGTTGACATGAACGAACTGACTATCACTTATTTGTTGACAATGTCGAGCAATCTGACATTAAACGGCATGAATACAGAATTTGTAACAATCATCATATCACTTCATACTCTTGATTCAGGCAAAGCATGCCAGTGTGTCGAAGGAAGCAACCGAGTACAAAGCAACACATCACCGACCTGTTTTATCAACATCACCTTTATTGCAGCGTGGAGAAACCTCTCTTTGAAAGTGACCCTGCTATTCTCAAAATATCGGAATCGTACGTAACTCCGGCAAATATATTACACCGATATGATTGTGTTTGTCAATTCCAATACTGAAGTTCTTATCTGATTGGATCCCTGTTTCAGATACCAGCTGATGCTTAACACGTATATCGCTCTGGAAGCTCAGAGGATTTCAGTCCTCAAGGACCTGGATAAACTGGAGAACATCAAGAAGTGTGCTGTTAAGCGACCCTACAAGTTCATCAAGCAGGTATTGCAAATGTTTGCAGCTCGTTACCACATCTTGTCACCTCTTGTAGGTTCGTGCTGGATATCCAACTAGACCGTCACTCGTAAACCACCTGTGCTCCAGTCCAGTAGAGAGTTAGGGGATGTATTCCCTGGTACTGGAGGTTGATCTGGATAGTTTTCCATGATATGAAACGTCAGTTTTGCCTTGAAACTCTCTAGGGACGGAGCACAGGTGACACTGCGTTGCTAAAGAAACAGTTGTTTGAGCAACAATTTCTCATCGACCACTTTTCAGTTGAAGAAAGGTGAAGTAGTGTTCCCACACAGACAGGAAGTCACCAAGGTTCCCCAAATGAGCCTGTCATACAAGAGCAATGATGTCGATATCTGCAACTTCAAGGCTGCTTCAGGTCCGGGTTACAGTTAATGTGCCATTTCGCGCATTCTTTTTCGCGGTTTTTGTTTGTTCGCGTAGCGCGCATCGACAGAATTCCGGAACAAGAGCGTTTTTCATATTGAGTGCGCGGCTTAACGTGCGCATCGCGCGGCGTCACTGCCCAATGTATGTACACCTGTACACACGTGGCCTGACCCGTCACAAACCAAACCCATGTCTGTCTGGACATAAATAATGGGCCAATTTTATATCAACTCTCACAGGACATTATGTTTCAGGTAACGCCGTATCAAAGCAATCAGACGAATTCACAAAATCAACACGTTTGAAAGAGTCGAGGGCAACTTCTTTGTTTTAGTTGCATTTTAGTTGATATGTAAGGGGCGTTTCTTTATACTAATTTATTATATGCCGCTCATATTTATTATAGTGCCTAATTTATTGAACGGTTTTGTATGGAAAATAATCACTGGGTTTTTTAAATACGAGTTTTCATATTCCCACAGACCACAGTCATATCAGAGCATCAATCGAATTTACTAATTTGATGAAACCTTAGAGTGCTGCCCATCGATGAGGATGAGAAATTGATGTGTCATATTGATTGATGATGATTCATAATCGATGATTTTGATTTCATGGACAGACTGCCAAATATAGGTATTTGATGTTCCAGCTTACTGGCTTTTTATCACATCACCATACGGCATACGCGTCAAGCCCTTGGGTGTTGGGGCTGTCCATAAAGAATGTCTCCCGCCAGATATTTAGCACACCCGCCCTTTTCCTTGTATAATCCATTGAACAATTCCGCCCTTGGTCGATCCTATTCGCTGCGGACAGCCCCCGTATTGGACAGTGGACACCCCTCAGTTATCCATAGATAATCTTGGACGAGATTTGATTTCTTCGAGATAGATGGCCTGACTTCATTATTGAGTCTGTGACAGATATGAGAAAAGTTCTGAACTTTTAACTTCCTATATTTAAGACCGATTTTTAGTGATTATGACCAGACCTAATTGTTTTAGCTTTTAAACGGTTGTTTTACTTTTTACAGAACGCGAATGATGAAAAGGAATCACGAGAATCTGTCGAAAACCAAAATACAGATACGATATAAGTGACAGAACCCATTCTGATTCCATTACAATTCATACAGCAGTCCACAGGTTAATAAACGTTTATCTTGAAAAACGGCGTTACATCAAACCCAGTGTCTTCACATCGGCGAATAAAATTTGTGGGTAAAAGAACCGACAGAAAAGTGATTCGGTTCAAAATCGGAAGTCCAATAAAACACAGATTAAAGGCTATGAAAAAAGTGACCCTGAAATTCCAAATCATATGTACATATTCATAGTTGGCCCAGTCTAGAAAACACGGAAGATTCGGAAGTGCTCAGAGAATTGAAGATCCCATCCGATTTTCTCTCAGTGCCGTGAGATCCCTCTGATTTCCGCTTCTGTGTCCGGGAAATTACCATCTTCTGGGACAACCTGTGTGCGGGGTGATTATGAGAAATGAAATACCACATCAAATGATTCTCATATAGTGAAACTTCCAATCCATCTGCCACGATGAACATTTGTCCGTAGCTCCACTCACCTGCCGTCTCGCAGCACCCTCGAGGCCAGCCCCCCTCCCCTGTCACCGCGCGGCGTCGTGCCCATGTAGGGAGCACTCCTAGATCGGCCGACAGGTTTAGATACGGCAGCTGGGGAAAATGCGGATGTCCACAGACGCCCAGGAAGAAGGTCTCTGGAACTCGCTGAAAAACGGGTTTTTGACATGGACAAAACTTGGAAAATGAAATCGAAGTACACACTACTCTAGAACACCTACCATCTGTTGAGTTTCTCTTAACCGTTCCCTTCAATTGATCAAACCTCTGAAACACACAATGCTTGTCACCACCAGCATTCAATGTACCAGCCACATGATGAGTTACGTGTCGAAACTGCTTTCGGGTTGATGGCTCAGTGCCACCAAAATGGTAATCAACGTTCAAGAAGTCTGCCCAGCTTGATTTCCACACAAAAATGATATGTACGCGCGTGCGTGCGCGAATGCACCCAATAAAAAGACGATGTCTGCTAGTGTTAAAAGATGTTTCGGTACTTGTATTTGAAATTTCGTCACTTTCAATCTGTTTTGAAGCAGGATTTCCATATCTTCTAAGACAAAAATGGGCAGCAAAATGAGCAACCTGTTCTGATACGAGGTCAAATTTGTCGTCTTCACTCCTAAACTTGTTTGTATTCTGAAGTTCACGTAGCTCAACATCACTGAAATGACACAATTACAATGTTGGAGTATGTGATCTGAGAGATATATACGAAAACACGTGTGCAGTCAGTGAAAATACAAATAATAAATATACTGACCTTCTGAAGGAGTTGTGACTCTTAGTTACCATACTATCTAACTCCCTCCTCCCGCGACTAGGTGAATGTCGCGGTGACGAGGCCAGGTGACGTTGCACGACGCGTGTCAACGCGCTTTTCCCGTCAGACCGCGACATTATCCTCCTCTTGCGAGTGTCCTGAAAGACAGAGAGAAAGGTCAATTGCTGACACCTTTTCATAATACTGTAACTTAGGCATTCGTTAACACCAATACGTATGCAACAATGGACACCCATTCGCCACAACTCGCTGAAACCACTGCCAATTCTCATCATTACAACGACTTTGATATGTAGTCGATGATCGATCGTATAACATCGTCATTCAAATATACTTATTGACGAACAATATAAACCTGTTGTATGTCTGCGGGAGGGGAAACCGGTCTAACGCTGCACTTTCCCTTGGTGTTTAGGATTATGGTAGTAGTCTGTTTCCTGAATAGTGATTGGATAACACACATATATCCAGGCATCTCATTGGCTGCTCAAATCACGTGACCACAGTCCCACTTACTTTTTGTGAGCACTATCAAGATCAAAAGTGGTAGAATCTGGTGACACACATCTGACATAGTGCGACCTCTCTGGCACAACACGCGTGATAACCGGACCATGATCCGGTCTGTCTTCCTCCGATACTTTCCGCACAATAACCGGAGAGTGTCGCATCACGGTGGTCGAGTCAGGTGCGTGAGCGGTCACGCACCGCTGTGACGTCGCGTGAGAAGTGCTGACAACTTGCCGGGTCGCAGTGTGGTGATAGGGTGGTGAGTCGGGTGGGGAGCCGGGAGGGGAGTAGAGTTCGGCTTTACCGCCAAACACACGTCTCATTACGGGTGATCTCTCATCAAACTCCTCATCTGATTCACTAGCTCGTTCAGCCTGAGATCAAGACATTACCATCTTGCAACCCACTTTAAATCATGACGTCTTTTACTAAGTCCACCGTTCTATACCTCAGATTCAGATGTAGTCCGATGAGGGGTTTTCAGAAGGGGAGGTCTGGCTGAAGTTGCAGGTTTGTGGGCCGTATCTCTCGGGGTCCTATCCTCCTTCAACTTTAGTGATGCGTGTTTTGGGGCGGATTGACTCGACAACTTGACTCTCTTGTGATCCTAATACATGTGGGAAACGAATTATAACTTTGCCATGTTACCACGGTAACACGAGTCATAAGCAAGAGATTATAATCAAACCTCTGATGGCTTTTCCGACGGCGGAGCATCAGTTTTCAGTGGTACTCTCTTGCTCCCAGCTGCCTTGGCGACCGTTTGCTTCGTCACAATTGGCTTCGTTTCTTCTGGCCGTGTTACAGACGGCTTCTTGGGTCTTACTTTCGTCACAGTGGGTTTTGCTACCAGCGGCTTTTTTTCTGATGGCTTAGTCACTGGCGTTTTCTTGCGAATTGATGTGGTGACTCCACTTTTTGTCTTGGGTTGTTGTTGAAGGGAGGGCTCTGAAATGGAAAATTTTCATAAACAGAAAACTGAAACAGTGGGAGACACTGTAACAGTTATTAAATTTCAGCTTCATACTCACTGGGCTCAGTTCGTTTTTTCTTCTCAGTTTTCTCTGCCCCTCCTCCCTTAATAACTTCAGCAGACTTCTTACTCTCCGTTGACTTCTTAGCCTCAGAGACAGTTCTCTTATCTGACTTTTGCTTCTTTGCACCACGCTCCTTGCCGTGAACCATCTTCTCAGCATTTACCTTGCTTGTAACAGCTATGGCGTGTTTCAGTATCATGATGACGTCACCGATAATTGTGATGCCAAGGTCGTTGAGTATTACCTGAGGGGGACATAATGAGCCAATGAGAAATATTTTAAGCAGAAGAAAGCTTTATCGATTGAAATAGGCACCAAGATAATAAGCACGAGAACATGTTATAACCCCAATTCATGGCGGGCCTGCGACAAGATGTGGCATCAAAGCGCCACAAAAGTGCAAAAAAAGAAAGTGAGGGTTTATCTTGAAAACAGATTGAATCTCTACCTTACTCAGATCTGATACCATATCCTCCGTGATTCGATTGTCAACAAAAGAGGAAGAGTAGCTCTCTGCGGCACGGACTGGAATTCCGGCATCTACAAGAAACTTCCGCCAATACGTACCTAGGACGAGAATTGTCTTAGCCAAATGATTTGAAATATATGCAATAGGGATTAGGGAATGTTGATAGTGTAGTGTGTGAGTTCGTGTTTGTAAATGATATTATGTTCGTAGATGAAATAGTTCTTATACTTGGAATTGATTATAAAAATGCTCACTTGACATTCTTCGAGAGGAAGGTCCAATCTCAAGTTAACTAAGTTTGATGAGTCATAGTCTCCTTGTCATAAGGGGAGCTGAATTTATAAGTTGATGAGAAATTTATCAAAATATTCATTTGCAATGATGAGTCAATTGCAATGATGAGTCAATGATGAGTCGATCTATTGAACGTCTGGTACTGAAATACTCCCAGTCAACTGCAATAAAATTTAGTTACATCATAATTAACTAATGAATAGGTATAGATAATCACACTGTACAATGTATAAGCAGCAGGAAAAAATTGGCGTGGCATTTGCAGGCATTCCCCGACCGAGTTGGATCGCAAAATTTTTTGTGGGTGATTTTAAGGCTAGGTAGCAATGGATGAGCAGGCCTTCGCATTGATTGGAGAAACTCGGGTTTTTTTGTTCGCCCTACTGTACATGTTTAAATTCCACACTATTAAGAAACAGATTACAGATCAAAAACATAAAGAAGTATATCTTAATTCGTCATCAAAATAAAACCTTATATAGTTATATCAATTCAAACGTTCGAGTACGGGATTATCTCTAATATCAAGCATACACGACACATAGACCCTTGCTACCGATTCTGAAGAGAGCATTTCCAAAATGTCACTATGCTTATTTGTAACTAATGAAACCATCTCGTATCCATTGAACGACAACCAAAAATGTGGGGGAATGGTATGCTGGTGTGTTTGTGGAGGCTGTGAAGCTCTTTGGATAGAATAACATGGCAAATCGTTCGCAAGCTGGAAACAAACCCCATATAATTTGTTATCTGCTTCGCAACCAGCTATAGGGCAATGATGGGTCAAAGTTACTGGGTAACCTTTCTTTAAAACTCGGATTGCATGTTGAGTAAGTTTAAATCCAAATCCATCGAAATCACAAGTTTGAGATCGAGAGTCTTTACCTGGTAAGTCCAAACTGACATCACCACCATGTCCAGAACATATAGAAGTCAGGTGTCTTCTCAAGTCATGCAGAAATCCTTGACTAAGCTTTGTTAGGTCAATTTTTTCCCAAAACTTCCGCACAAACACACATATCTTCTTCACCGAAGTGTCATTAGCTTTGAGCCACGACAAGACCAAGTCACAGAATACTATTTCACGTAAGCTCATTTGTTGCTTCAGTTCCAATATATCTTTTGCTGGAAGAGACAGGACCTTGTTTCTCTTCACTGGAGACTCGAGGAAAATATCAGGTTCTAACAAGGGGAAATTCCTTCTGCCCAGTTGATTTTTTACTTGGAATACTTTCGCCTGAATTTTGATGAGAAGAAGCAGGTGTTTTGGTTCTGACTCAGCAAGAATACAGGATATGTGGGGGAGAAAATCAGTTGTAAACTCGGCATTCCAAGCCAGAGAAGAAATTATAGCATCATTGTTAAATGCAGGCAAGATCATTTCAGCTCTAGACTGCTTGAACACGAGTTGCTTAAGGAAGGGCAGGGTTATCCAAATATAGCTTGAATCGATGAGTAGGTCAATAAACTGCACATCGAATGTGTCTACTGGTATATGCGTCAGTTCGTTCTCAATAATGAATATTCCTGATGTGGCCAAGAGATTTTTGCAGTGATCCAGTATCTGAACTCTTTGGCGATCAAATCTTATAGCCTTGCGAGCAAATTTATAGATTTTCATGAAACTAATATTCCTTTCCTGGTATTCCTTGTCTAACCAATCAAGTAGCTTCTCGTACATAGTTTCGACCTTGTTAAGCACTGAAAACTTTAAAAAGCCGCCAAAATTTTCCATATCAACAGTAACCTCCAACCCTTTAAGCAGATTGACACACTGTTCAAATATTCGAGGAACTTGAGAGAAGTCTGGAAAGAACAGGGCGTTTTCACCATCCAACGAGTCATCAAGATGGGAACTATGATATTTTATTAGAGCTCTGGATATGGAAAAGCTTTCGCCACCAACATAGAAAGTCACGACATTTTGAACATCAAGTAGAAAATGTGGTACATCTAGGATCATCTTCCCAACAACTCATTCCGTTTTTCTGATCCAGATGATGAAAACTTACTCAGAAGATCCCCTTAATAATCTCCAACATATCTTCCATAAGAAGAATAAAAACATTGAAATCCTAGTGATAGTTAATTGAAGTACGATATGGATATCAAAACTTCAAAAGTCACAATGGTCAAATGAAGGGGCGAAAATTAATTGTAAAATTAACCTGCGTCTGGTCTTCTAGAGAATAAAAGTACCTATTTCACGCATTATCAAATATTCATTATTTAATCTATTAAATCATCAATTAATTGTAATAATCATCATTTATCTTATTTTGCAAAATTTGGATTCCATTCATCACCTCCGCGAGGCTATTCTATGTTTATTGCTTCTATTCGAATACCCCCCATAAATCATTTCAAAAACTGAGAAGATCATTCAAACTGTGAAAATTCTTGCCGGAAGTTTTTTATGAATCGCCTGACAAAAAGAGCAGTTATGAGTCCAATTAGTAGATACATGAAGAACAGGCTACAAGAACCCCCAGTTGGTTGTGGGTTGACGGGAAGAACTGACGAATGTCCATTTCCTTGGCTTGGTAAAGGTGATGACGGTGTCTGTATGGGAGTGCTTTGAACTGGAGATGGGGGAACATCTGATTCAGACCGGTTTGATTCTTCTCTTACTGAACTATTTGTTTCCCCCTTTGTAGCCTCATCACCCGGTTCCTGGGTAGATTTCTCAGCACTGAAATTCAACTCAGATGCATACTTGTCTGTCTCCTCCTTGACAGTTCCCTGTTCCGTTACTGGCAGCAAGGTATCACCATTATGAGCATTACATCCTTTGCATTTCCAGTGCAAGGAAGCTGCTGCCAGTTTCCTTCTTTCCTCATCAGTCCAGTCAAGAGCTCCGATAGCACCTTTACCGGGTGTTGGCATAAATCCAATAATAGCAAGCAAAACTGTCCTTATGCTCCAGCTAGGTTGCCATGTTTCAGGGTGGTGTTCCGATATGTTCAGACAAATCTTCTTATTGATCTCAAACCTACCGTTTGGAGTGAGAAGTATTACTGCGGGTGGTTTCAGTGGATATTCCACAGGGAATATGATCCGGCCGTGATAAATTCCTCGCTCGAATGGAGTTCCTTCCTGCCCTCTGACAGTGAAATGCCATTCGAAAAGGTTGTCCTCCAGAGGTGCTGCATAGTAGTGTTCAGTGGGATTACTCAGTTCAGCAGCCTCTCGCATTAACCGCTTCACACCGGGACAGTTTCTGTTCAACTTCTCTTTTCCACTTGGTGACGTCATTGCAACTCAGTCTTCTAATGCCATACGGCCTGGTAAAAATGGGGAAATTGGTATAAGTCTAGCAATGAATGTAGATTTATCAGCTGCATGTGAAATTATTGGAAATTACTGATAAATCATTGAAACGAATCAAACAACTTAACAAGAGTGAGATAAAAATTATCAAACGGGACAATAGATTACTTTTTGGCTGCCTGTGCTTTCATGACTTTAGCAACGATCTTCGCTTCCTCAATCAGGAATGCTCGGACGATTCGTGATCTTACACACTTTCCACACTTGCTCCCACCATAGGTTCTGTTGACAGTTTTCACTCGTTTTGACAGTGTCGCTAGTTTAATTGGCCTTACAGCTGGAATACCTCTGAGAGCTTCTTTGCAGTCTCCACACTTACTAACTCGAGTTTTCTTTGTTGAGTAGTGGTAGACCAGTTTGCCTCCGGGCGTCTTGCAGAGGTGGGTCTTGTTGCTCTTGGTGTTATAGGACAATCTTCTCCTGTACGTGACTCTGTTCAGAACCATTGCAGGACTTTCTACCTTCGGTAGGGGGGTGTGAAAATGTTAGATGCAGTGAAACGTGGCGATAGAAATGGCTCCTGAATGTTAATTGTTTCTGTATAATTGATACAGTAGAAAAAATTACGAAATGGACTGTGCAATTCAAATTTACTATAACTGCATGTCTGTACAATAATTGGAAAGTCACACAATATGAAATACATCATCGTCAACATTCGGTCAGTCGGAAGTAACATTCTGGATCAAAATCCACATTCCATAGGGGATTTCTCATCTCCAATCAACAATCGAAAACGTCATCTCTAAAATCTTAACTCAACAAATCTCTAGTCTCTCACTGGGTTTATAGAATCTACGGTCTAACAGTGTTTAAGTGCAAAAACCCCCGTCTATCACTGCTTCTTGATCATCATGACAAACTCCTGGAAATCGATGTCCCCATCTCCGTCAACGTCTACCTCCCGGATCATGTCATCCATCTGCTCCTCGTCCGTTTGCACCCCCAACACCGTCATAATGTGCTTCAGTTCCCGAGAATCTGAGGATATACGGGTGTTTGAGAACCTATATACATGGTGAACGGCGATGAAGATATGACATCACTATGCCTCAGAATATGAGATCAAAGACAGGTGGTTGCAAGAGATGAGCAGTTTTAGACAGTCAATCAAAATTCAAAGACGATGCCGGTAAGAATACAAATTATAAGAACAAAAACAATTCAATGCTCACTGCATAAATTCGAACTATCCCGATTATCTGACAATCTTCATACCTACTGTAAGACTGTATAACACTAAACATAACTGTCCCCATACAAATGCTATCAGTCCAGCACTCTACATTGAAACACTTCTTCAAACTGTTTTACCAACACTCCCTTCACATCCTCAACCAGTATATCCCTTCCCAACTCTTTACTCAAACTCGTCACGCCTCTACTCACAATTCCACAGGGCACAATGTGACCAAACCACGACATATCCGTGTTGCAGTTCAGTGCCAAGCCATGAGTTGTACAGCTTTGCTGCACGTTCACACCCAACGCGCAAATCTTATTATGCCCCGCCCAAATTCCGACGTGCTCGCAAGTCCCAGCCTCTACTTCGAAATCACCACACGTTCTTATAATGAGGTCTTCAAGTTGTCGAACGTACCATCTGATACCTTGGTTAAAGTTACGTAAATTGAGGATAGGATACACCACTAGTTGACCTGGACCGTGAAATGTAACAAGACCTCCACGTTTAGTTTGATAGCAGTCAGCACCAATCTCCCTCAATCGGGAAATTTCGTGTTTGGTGAATTCATCTTCAGCTTGTCGCTTGCCGAAGGTGTAAACTGGCGTGTGTTGACAGAGGATGAGATAGTTCGTACGGTGGGATTTGGACAGTTGCCAGAGTCGTTGCTGGAGCGTGAGACCGTGGGAATAATTGAGAAGTCCGGGAATGTTGACAAGTTTCACCGTCCTGTTCGCTGCCATTATGTGTGCTATTAGAGGAGGATTCGATTTTAGGGAGACGGGAAATCTACTTTGACTATAACTATAAGCTACTTACTGTTCAGATTGCTTTATCGACAATTAAAGTTAGCTACTGTTGAATGCTCGACACTAACCTATATTGCCTCGACCCTCTTTGTCGAAAATCCTGAACGCATCCATTATCTGATTCTCACTGCTATCCATCATCTGATGGGCCAGTACGGACATGAAGAGCCGAACATCCACTTGTGACGAGGGCGTGATGTTGAGATGTCGGCACACAGTGGCGAGCTCCGAGGGCGGGATAAAGTACCCAACGGCTATCAGGGCATTTCCCAGATCGGCAGCTTTGATGTAACCTTCTCCATACGTGTCGAATAGGTTGAACCCTGAATAAAAGAGGAGGGGATATAACACGGCAAAAAGAGGGGAATTTTCGCTCAATAGTGAAGACAGCGTGAGATACAACAGCAAAGAAGTACAACAGCAAAGAAGTATTCTCTTACCTTCGAGTCGGTCGGGATTGTTCTCCAGGAACTTCTCACTCGTCATGAACTGCGTGATGGAGCCCTTTACCAGTTGGGAACATGCATTGCAAGAACTGTCGGTGGTCGTTAGGGCGGGTTCGGTGTCCTCATCAGCTTGACAGGAGGCGTAGTAACTCTGCAGTGGGAATAGTACAGTTATATCCCCGCTGTTATAGCAATACTTTCAGGGGATGAAAATAGTTGAAAATTCATGAAGTTGGAAAAGTTGAGCACGCTCCAAATAGCAATGACTGGATTTGTGTGGGCACCTGTGAACTCTCTGAAACGTCAACAGAAGCGGAGAGGTCAGAGTTTGTGGCGAGGGGAGGGAGTGTAACATCTGCGTGCTTACCAGGAGCGAGTGACTTATTCCGGCTTGGCATGGTGAGTTGTTATACTTTGTGCTGTTTGTGATGCGTGTGTGTGATGGTGATGGACAGTGGAAGATGAATATATCAATGAAATATTTGGGAATTGGAGAAGGGGCTGCTTTGGTATAGGAGCATACTCCACGAGCAACTTCAGTCATTAGTTTTGTACTTGAGAGTCCATAGCAAGTAAGTTTAGAGAGAGCAGACATTTTTTCAAATCCACAATAACTAAAGTACTCATTTGAGCATTAGATAACCTCAGTTATTGGTTTGACATAGTAAATATAAACAACGTCACAACTTTTTAATACCTATCCAACAAAAGCTCATCTGTCATGAGTTTCTAACATTTCAACCAGATTATGATCTTGCCCGAGGGTCAAAACCCAGTCCTCCAGCTGGGTCACAGCGGGGTAGTCCAACACTAACTTCATGTGAGAGAGAATAGCCTTTGGGTGGACTGTCTCTGTCTGTAGAAAGTCTATGCCGGGATGGAAACATATCTCAGTGTTCTGGGATGGTGTCAGTCCCTCTGCAAATCCTGTCACAAACAGCACGCTCTCCGTATTCAGGCGAGACTTGAACTCCACCAAGGAGGGTATGGTGAAGTTCTGCAGGGAATCCACGATATAAAGATCGCCTTGGGCCATCTTAGCGGTGAGAATAGCACAGAATCCCGACAACAAGATATCCGTATCGAGATCATATCCCCAGTCTCTCGGCCTCCGCCCGTGGGGTACTCCCCCGAATTTGAACTGCGGTGCCCGCTTGTCCTTCATCCGGGCTCTGCCCGTTCCCTTCTGTGGTCGTAGCTTCCTCCCACTACCCGGCAACTCGTTCCTCGTGTACTCAATCTCGTCCTCCCGGACACACTGGTCCTGCCACCTTACAACCTCGTATATGTGGTCTATCCGGGGGTTGGCAGCAAACACAGCAGGGTGCAGCTCGGCTAGCCCTCGCTTCGTTTCCAGATCAGGGAAGCTGTGAATCCATGCTTGCCGAGGAGGTCTGAACCTTCTGAATGCTGGGTGAACCTCGAGTGTTCGAGTGTGGAATATGCCGGGATCAGGTGATAGGAGCTCCTCATGGGAGAAATCCTCGCCGTCACCTGAGACGGTTGTTTCGGTGGTGGCAGTGTTGGTAGAGAGCAAACGTGGAACAAGAGGAATTCGGCGTGTAACGAGGCTACGGTAGATACAGTTCATGCTTCTGAGAGTGAAATCAAGGTAAAAATAAGTTAAATTTTGATGAATTTCTTCAATTATAGAAACTTTCAAATAATTTTGCAAATTTGAAGTGTGAGACCAACAAGGGTGAATGGCAGTGAAACGCCAATGGATCAAATCAATAACATAGAGAAGTTATATAGGTAATTTGAAATAACCATTTACATTATACACAACGATAAATGCGATAAAGGTACTGAAGTTAAGGTGATTGTAAATGTAATTAATAGATTAAGAATGAATTTTGCTCATCTATGCTTGCCTAAAGATATTATGTACAAAGATATGCTGAACAATCAGGAAAAACTCCCTTCAAGCAATTCAATAGGTACACAAATCTACTAAAGAAGTAAAGAAGAACAAAGTGTCTCAAAATTGGAAACATAGATCATGAAATCAAAGTCCACAAGACAAAAGTTAGCCAGCAAACTTGCTCTGAACACTTTGGGTGCAAAAATCAAATATTTAATGATTTAAGAATTTTTTTAAGAAAGTTGCAATTTGACTTCTATTACATGATTCCATGAAAGGGGTAAAGTGAACTACGTTAAATCGATTTGGTGTCATAAAAATAGTCATACAACTATTCGATAACTTACTTAATTTTGAGAACAGTATATTATGATATGCGAATATCATTATTCATTATTCATTATTAACAAGGCTATAAAGAATCAATAAACTTCCAAATCATTGAACTGATGGACTAAGAATAATTTAACTAGGTAGTATGCACTCAGCTAGTAGTAGTACGGCATTGTCCGTTATGCAAGGACTCCGATTGGTCAATAAAGGGATTGGTGAGTCTCTTTTTTCCTTAAAAGTGTGGTTCGCTCCCAGATTGTTGCAAAACAAACTCCAACAGTTAGTCTCAAACTAAACAAAACTCATCGCCGCTGAGGGAGTCACTGTATCCAGATGGCACCCTGGCGCCACTCCGCCATTAGATAGCACCGGGCTGTATGGTGGCCGAATCGCCCACCTCCAAGTTGACATCGGCCAGTCCGGACACCCCCTGAGCAGCAGGTGGCGACTGAGCCTGCTCCGTGCGTATGTGGAGAATGCCAGCGATCTTCTCGGGCTCCGCGTGCCACTCCGTATCCTTGAAGCAGTACCAGCAGTTGATGCCGAATAGGAGAATGCAGAGGTAGCCGAACACCACGCTGCCGTACAACTTGCTCCACGAATCCGTGGACATGCACGAGAAGAGGGGAGCCGGGCAGAGCTTGGTGGCGTCAGCGCCGCTATCGCTCACCACGGCCGTGATCATCTCGGCGAACTGGTAGGGCGGATCGAGGTCGCGTCGGAGTGCACTGAAACCTGCACTCCACAGGGTTACGGATAGGAACCAGAGGAGGGTAAGGGCGGCTGTCATCACGAAATCCACTTTCGTGAAGTACGTGGCAAAGAACTCGCTCCACGACTCAAACTTCCTGTACCACGCGTAGGAGATGACCGCTACAATCACGTAGAGGAAGGAAATAACACCGACAAACACGTAGAACTGGGCTTCAGACTCGAAGCTGTCCTTGAAAACGAGATCGTGATCCGTTTGGTTTTTGAGCTGGGTCGTGCTGGCCGTAGCGTAGACGGTCTGGGAGAATTTATACTTTTTGAAGGGGTAACTGGTACTCATTTTGGCCGAGAAATCATACATCGGCTTGCTGTTTCCATCGCTACCCTGCTTAATAAGCATTGTCGTAGTCCCTGAAATGGAGGGTTTAGACCAGGAGTTACGCGAGGACTCCTCGCCGAGGAGTTTGACAAGGAGTTAGACGAGCAGTTATACGAGCAGTTAGACGAGGGGGGACATGGGGATAATATGATGTTTTGCAGTTATTTCGAATGTCAAGTAACGAAGAGAATGTATCAGTGTGAGAATTGGTCGAGTGAGTGGTGAGTGTGAGATTGATCAGCCCTCGGACCTCGGTTAATGATTGATTTGTACATGCTATCATCCGTGGATTACCTGATGCACTGGTTGTCATGGCAAATGCACAGATCACTACAAACAGCTGAACAAACTTGACCATCCCTTTGGGTGTGAGAAATACATCCTTGTGAAGCTCGGATAGCAGCTCGTTCTTGGTAGCAGCAAGTGTCTCAGCGTTCATCCTACAGCTACATAGAGGGAAATACTGAGTCAATAATAAGTGACGAGATGACACAGCTATAACATAGATTGCAATAAATGCTGTACACCATGTATCATGTACACTAATACAATACCTCCTATACTATTGACTATTGTGTAGGAAAGAGTGCAGTATGAAACAACATATAATTATCAGCGAACCTCTGACAAATATATCATGCCTTCTGTTGTCAAATATTAAACCAATCATTGACTTGAAGAAGAGTCAATGAAAAAGAAACATTATCAAAATATCATAGAAATGATTTTAAAAATGGCATTAAAAAGAATAATTTACTGTATAACGAGTATACCAGTTTTGGGAAACATGTATTGATCAGCAAAGAATTCCACTCCGATCATCGGTCACCATGAGTGGAAAACTGTTAGCACTAATTGAACAAATGATTGAATTATTGATTATCGGAATGTTCCCGAATATTTTCAATCACTTTCGCCACTATCGTACACAATCGCCACCTTCCTCTTCTTGCCCGATAGTTTGGACTTGGTCAGTACTGAGTGTGTTGGTGCTGAAACTGTCACTTGATCAACAGGCGGGAGCGCTGAACAGTGAGCAATGATTAATGAACGTCATGGATTGATATGAACAATGAATAATGTACATTTAACAACATATTCGCATAGAGAATGAACTTGTAACTATTTAGCTATGTTTTCAATAAACACTCAATATGCAATTAAAAGAGATCTTCACAACAGCGTTCAGAGGCAGATTCACAACATTATTAAAGGACGACCGACAACTCGACGAATTCACAAACCTAGTTGTGTTTGTCCCACCACAAACTGTGCAACATGAGAACTGGGTATCTCCAGGAACACACGGTGCTTCCCACTTTTGACTGCCCTGGCGTAGCCTCCCTCCACGAGATAGGACAGTGGTTTGTACATCCCTGTGGATGACATGTTGCAGAATCAGATCACTGTCATTGCGGTGGTTGATTGACGTATGGACTGCTTTATTTTGGTAAAGAAGAATGGAAATTGATGGTTTAAAGAACAGAAACACAGGTCGAGGATGGCTGGAATAGACGTCAGGAACGTCCAAAGCAAGTTGTGTAGATTCATGCTAATTCAGCGTAGAATGATAACAAATAAAATATGGAACGGTTCAAATTTCATCCATGGAGGAGCAATATCAACATTATTATGCGTTACGCCGAACTCAATTTTCAAAATGAATACATTATACAATACATATTGTAAACATGAACAGTTGTTTAGTATACAATACAGTATACTGCTGTACAGTGCTGTACAGCAGCTGTTTAATCAATGTAAAACAAACAGAGGTCAGAGACAAATAAACAAACAAACAAACATCTCAACAAACATCCAAATATAAACCTGCTTTATACTTCTCCTCAAACACGTTGTCATAAAGCAGCTGGATGAGAATTCTATCGAGATAAAACTGGGAGAGTTTCTTCGTCTTTTCTGATCTCTTACTCTTCCACTCGCTCATAATCATGGCAAACGTCAGATCTTTCTCCCTAATAAGTGATAATCAAGGTGGATGCTGTATTTAAGATTTGTAAAGTCCAATACAGGAGGTAGACCAAAACATTTCAATGATGACGACTAAGATAGGTACCCTGGTCGAGCTATCTATTGAATAATTTCACCAACGCGTTATTCATTCCCACGCGTGACTGCCCAACTCACGCGACCTATGAAATAACATAGCACTCACGCGTTGTTCACGATATTGAGGAGTTCCGAAGCGTAGTACGTGATATCCTGCTTCACGTGCTCCTTCTCCTCGCCCCGACACACGTCGCACATCTTGTTGCACTCCGCCGCCGTGAAGTGCTCGTTGAAGTGTCGGGAGAGGTAGACACGTCGACACTGCGAGGAGGACAGGCAGAAACCGAGCATCTCCGTGCACTTTCTCGTACCTAGGGACAACCTCGGGTCATAGTAACCGCGTACCTTAGCAACGTGCAATAGCAACGTAACATAGTAGAGTATCATAGTAACGTACCATAGCAACGTAACATAGCAACGTATCATAATAGCGTACCATAGTAACGTATCATAACTCAGGATGTTGAGCTCTCTCTTATACGTATGATCAACAAGAGCTCTCAGATATATTCACAAAACAAGTGGCGAGAATCCGAGTTACTCCCAAGTTACTCCCAGAGACCCTCTTACCCGACGAGTCCTGACAGCACATGGTGGTTATCTTGAACATGTCGGATGGATTGAAGAGTGTGACACAGTGCGCGGTGGCGCCATCCCTGCCTGCCCTCCCTGATTCTTGGTAGTAGTTCTCAACACTCTTACTCAACGTGTGGTGAATGATAAATCGTACATCCGGTTTGTCTATCCCTGTATGTCATACAAGGTTATTGTCATCTTCCAGATCTGAGAAGCTATCATATGTAAGGTTCGAAACCACATGACAGACAACCCCACACACACACAAACCTACCCATTCCGAAAGCAACTGTAGCCACAATGCACTGAATTTCATTTTCCAACCACTTGTGGTGTACTCTCTTTCTCTCTTCAACACTGCAAGACACGTGATAATAAACACATGATACACACATGGCATGATACACACATGATAATGGGACATTGGGTATGATATGATACTAGTGAGACACTCAGTAGCGGCATGATAAGTGCAATATTCAGCAATCAGCATAGAAATACCCGAGGCGAGAACTAAATCAACGGTGCGATATCGTGGAAATTTCGTCCGATAATTAGGCGGTAATTATTCATCTACCTGAGGGAGGCGTGGTAGTACGCCACTTTGAGATTGTGTTTAGCAAGGTTCTTCATCACAGTTTCGCAGTCGTTGCGTGAGAAACAGTAAACCAGCCCGCTCTGGCCCGCGAAACGACCTGCAGATAGTGGAGTGTCCCATAGTTGTGCTATTGTTGTCTTGCTGTTGTCTTATTGTTGTGTAATTGGTGTCTTGTTGTTAGGTACATCGACACTGGAACAAGTTGCCTACTGCTGTGTAATAGTGTTACCTAGAAACACGTACATTATGCTTGTGTGAGAGTAAGAGATATTTCAATGTTCAGTGGTTAGAGAGAGACGCAAAGTAAGTACACTGTCGCGCGAGCTTTGTCATGATAATCATTGGTACCCACACAACCCCAATGATGCCAAAACGGTAGGTACTATAGCAGTCGAAACATGGTGAAGTTGCAAACTTTGGATATAAAACTCCGGCAAGCTGTCGACGCAACAATAGGACAACCACAAAACAACAACCTTGGAGCAACATTGCCGTCTCTGTGAACTGACCTTTTATCATAGCCGCAATCTGATCAGCTACCAGTGGCGGACTGCTCTGTTTCTGTATAACCTCGTAAACAAGGTTACTCCTGTTAAAACCTGCTCTCAGTATCTTACAGTGTGCCAGATGTAACACCCGCTGCACATCTGAAACAGGATTGAAAGTGATATCGCGTTGTTAGGGTACTCCCTAGCTCTCTACTACTAATATACTCCCTATGGTGCTCCCTAACTAATCGGGAGCATTCCCTAACTCCCTTAGTGACTGTCAGGAGCATTCCCTACTGGCATCAGCTATACTTTACTACCCACTGCTATAATATACTCATGATAAAGCAGAGTAAAACGCATACCGGGCTAAATCTTCAAGATAAGACTTAAAATAATATGCAATGTATGCACATTGCACGCATACTGAAAGTCAGTAACCTGAATTCTAAATTTCTCAGAATCCGAATCCAATATCGCGTAGGAAAAGGCTGCATTAAATAATGTGGCGCCATCATGGCGCCGCCATGGTTATTGGGTACGATACGATGGTGGTTCGTATACCTATAATAATGCTCACTCAATACCATATGACAATTATAGGTTTACACAACACACACGCCATGATGTCGGTATTTTCCGCAGACAGCTCTTTGTGTGTATGTTGATCTGATCAGCATCCATCGCTCAGTAAACATTGCCGTAATGAAGTATACGTGGTACAAAAACAAAATCAGACGGAGATCATTCAGGCAGAGGGAAAATTATTTCTCAAAATATGTACACCGAAGTGTATAGATATCGACCGACTGAAGTACAATTTCATGATATGAATAGAATTGTGACCATTTAGTGATGTGGTTTACCTTCCAATGCACGTTGCGTGGCGGTAGCAGTAAGTCCTAAAATGGGCGTGGTCGGATACTGCCTCTTCATTGTTCCTGCACAGTGTACAATGAAATAATGAATTCACAGTACAGCAATATACATTGAACACAATTTCACTTCTTACAGTTTACATTATCTGGCACTACTTCCTAGCGTATCTAACCCCAACACACAAGTATAGTGCGCCCATCATCTTGTCAAACCAATTATGTAACTACCTAGAATCTTGTAGTCAGGTCTGAAGTCATGTCCCCATTGGCTGACACAATGAACTTCATCTATCACTATTCTCGATAGCAGACCGGCTTCGTAACTCTTCTCCATGGCGGTCTGAAACCTGGGCAACAGGGCATCTAGAGGGTTTCAGGTGAGTCCAAGGTCAATACGTGCATGCGGTAGGAGGAGACTCCTATAGATAGAATCGATAGATCCAGATAGATACCGGGAAAACGAACCTTTTTGCTTTCGAGATTTTCTCCGGCGTCACATAAATAAGTTTCAACTTCGACTTCGGATCAGACATTTCCTTCAGCATCCACGCTTGTTCATCTTGCGGGGTGTTAGCGGTTACCATGCCAACTTGAACACCGAGTTTCTTCAGTCCTGAAACCTGTACTTAGTCATGTGAGAAATACTCAGTCTCGTTCAAACTGGTCTATTACCATGCTCTAAATATGTCACGAAGATTTCACGAGAGGACAACTATTGAGAGTGTGTTACCTGGTCCTCCATGAGTGATATGAGGGGTGATACCACCACAGACACACCATCACACACCAGAGCAGACAGTTGGAATGTCAGACTCTTGCCCCCACCGGTCGGCATGATCAAAATGCAGTCCTCGTTTCGGAGTGTGGTCAACATGGTTTCCTGTGGAGAACCACAACCATCACCAGGATGAGAAACCACAACAACCACAACAATCACACAAGCAACGTCAACAATCAGCAACACCAAGAGGAGCTTAATACGGAAGGAAAGTTGGTAATAAGTTTCAGCTTCCAGTGCCCTGGGTTATACTACCACTCACAAGCTGTAACGGACGGAAGCTGTGGACGTTGAAATACTTGGCAGCAAGATCTTTTAACTTAGCCTCCATCTTAGGAGCTATAATGTTGTTCTTTACTTTCTGACTGGCAATTTCTCGAGACGTTTGCCGGCATTTCTTCTCTTTGACTTTGTCGAGAAGCTTGTGCTTCTTCGCTAGGAGTGCATCCTGGGGAAAGCAATTCCAATCAATTTATCTAGACAATATAAGGACTATCAGTTCAGTCTTTGAAAATATTTGAACGGGCTCTGCTCTTACCTTCTCATCAATGAGACGATCTAATTTCTCCTGGAGTTGACACAACTTACTGTCAACTTCCGCCAACTCAAATTCATCTTCGTCCTCAAATTCATCTCCACTATCGATCTCAACTACGTCATCGTTCATTGAACTGATATGGTAAGATTAAGAGTGTCTTCCCTTTACTTTTGCCAAGGAAGGAATCTATGATGGATGAAATGACGAAATATGAAGATGTTTATGCTTGGTTGAACAGAATAACATAAAGAACGGTTTCATGCTGCTTTTCAAGTATCAATGATAAATTATCACATCAATATAGTACAGGAGTCTTTCAGATCTAACTGACTGGAAAATATAATATAAATTGTTATAACCGAAACTAAAACCATAATGAATTCGAAATACGTAGGTGATATTTTCAACAACTAATCCCAACACTGAAATAAAAATGAAATTGATACGAAATCAACAATTACTATAACACTGCATAACATTGTGCAATACTGAAGAATGATCTAAAGATGATATAAATTTCCAAAACGATGAACAATACAACATTTATTAACTTTTCACGACATCACGTCAATTTATTGAACGCAAGTCCAAAACATCATACACAAAGCTTCATATTGAGGTACTGTATAAAACCAGAGAAGGTAAAAATGTAAAAAGGGTAAAAACATTCTTTAAAACGAGGTTATCTTGTGTTTTGCTAGATGCGGTACAATAGAGTCACTAAGCCCAAAAGATTCGATTCCCAAGTGCAACAAAGTTAATAAACTTAGATACAAATTACAAACACATATCCAACTATGTAAAATGAAAATCATCTAAGCAATACAGCAGGCATAAGTAGAACAGTCCTCATCTCAGATTGAACTCTCAAGAACTACCAATGCCACTGCTTGAGCTATATAAGTGAGAGTACCATACTGACCTGTAGGCGGTGTTGCTAAAAACTCTTGGCTCAATCCACCAAGTGAACCATCATCAACCTTCCAGTTGATGTCCTCCTTGAACAATTTGTGAGCTTCTTCAAGTACCTTGTGAAGATTGATTTCAATAGGTAACTTGTCTGTTGGCTTGACAAGTGAACCCAACATCATAATAACCTCAACATAAAGTTGTCGTATTTGAGGAGATGGTGTTTTTTCTAGCCATGTTGATATTGTCGTAGCAAATTGAGGTTCTCCTTCCGTCATCTCGTTGATTATCGGAAATGACTTCAAGAAGTTGCCATTCAGATTAATGCCACTTGTGAGACTGAGAAGGAGATACAACTTTGGGTAGAAATTGATTGGTACCCGGTTCAGTGAACCGTCAATGTATCTTCTTCTCTCCCACGAGAGAGAATCGTATTCATTTTCAGTAACACCCCCACTGAACAGCTGATAAACGAGGTTGTGCAACTCAACTGGTCTCATTGCACACATTTCCTCAAAGTCACAATCATTGCCAGATGTTTCCTTAGCAATCAGCTTGATGAGAAAACCCAGCCTGATATTGGGAATGCCTTTGAAAAGTTCTCTCTTCTTTTTGGCGATCTGGCAGAGATAAGATAGGATTTCCTGGTATAGTGCAAAGAATATTGTATGTTCCTTGCTGTGTTGATTCAGTAGTTCCAACACCTTTTTTCCAGTTGGAGGCTGTGATATAGTCTGCTCATCAGCGCCGATTCCAAATGAAATTTGGTTTTGATTCACAAGAATGTGAGTGACATCATCACAAAATGATCTGTGAACTTGGTGCAAAAGGGCAGAGCAATGACGTACAGAATACCAGTCTTTTTCTTGGCAGGCAGCGTGATAGGTCTCTTGCAAAAAACTTGTATCAATATTCTGACCTGTGGCGAAAAACCTATCAGTCAAAATTTTCAATTTCTCCTTAGCCGAGAGTTCTGATGGCTTGTTCATGAGCTCTCCTTTCGTATCACAGACTTTAGTATCACATTCTGTAGTCATTGCATCATCTTTCCACAGTTGGTAACATCCATTTTGAGCAGTGAACATAATTGGTAAGTTACAGAGTGACTTTTTGAATGAAGTGCATAAAGCATCCTCTGCTGAGCACAACTTCACTTGAATGCCCTGGTATGAACCTGCACTGACCGATGTGAGAAACCGCAAGGTAGAATCCTCTTTACAGTTCTCAGAGGTGAGTAAGAAGGCAAGGATAGGTCGTCCAGGTACATACCATTGACTGGATAGATACGATATAGTAGCTACAGTCTCTTGAATGAACATCTCGTGGTCCAGCATGCTGTAAGAGCTAGATTTGAGGGAGTACTCAGGAAGAGAAATATAGTTTTTGCCCTTATACTGATACACAATACTTGTTTGTAAGGAGCTTACTTTGCGAAGATTATGGTAATAAGCAGATTCATCACCGTGGCTATAACTGAGCCCCAGCTCTTCCCATATCTTGGACACAACAGATGGGCTTATCACGTGGAATATTTCATTGACTATCGGGATGCAAGGAATTCTGTTTAGCTCTGCAAAATTCTGGCATTGTTCATCAGCTGAGAATAGAAGCACTTGGACAATAGGAACTGGTTGTTTCATGACACTCAGCCTTCTATTCAGTGGATCAATATCACTGATAGACAGAAACTGACTATGCAATAGATTGGCAAGGATGAAAAGGGATTGCCCCCATAAGAAGGGGATCTTCCCGCCACATAACCGTGACTGTGAACCAGGATCCTCCCTCTCAGCATTTATCTTATCACTTGGAAGGAAATATAGTTCTGGTAGTAGTGGAAAACCCTCCTCATCTATGACAACAAGTTGCTCAATCATATCTTTCAATTTACTTGCTGCTTCAAGATCACCATTGAATATTTCGTCAATCCATTCATAGACTAGGTATATAGGCCATTCACATTCAATATTAGCAAAGTTCTTCAATTCACCCATTTCATAATGAAGTCTTGAGTTATCTTCCAGTGGACACTTATAACCATCAAGAAGGAACCTTTTAAAGCCATAGGTCCCCTTGAGATTTTC
Source organism: Beroe ovata (assembly GCA_946803715.1). Classification (NCBI taxonomy): domain Eukaryota; kingdom Metazoa; phylum Ctenophora; class Nuda; order Beroida; family Beroidae; genus Beroe; species Beroe ovata. Next base: position 107,760 of record CAMPET010000151.1, on the reverse strand, counting down.
AGTCAGCAAATCCTTACAATAACTATTCAGAATGTCTGATTCAACTGAAAATGCGGGATAGGAAAGTATTGCTAAAATGGAACTGTCAAACTCTTTGCTCTTACTTCCTCTTGGGAGAATTGATTCGAGAACATTATTACACTTTCTTGACATATCTGGGGGAACATGAATTATTGAACTTGGCCCACCTTTCCCACCAAATAAGTTAAGATCTCTCACTGCAACAAGTGCAGCCTTTGCCATCCCAACAGAACAAGCACTCATTTCTCTAATCCCTCTGTTATTCTTATCTCCCCTTTCATAAACCCCAAAATCAGGTGTTCTATAGGCTAGATGAACATACAAAACTAACTTTTGTACAAGCTTTACTTCACTTAGAGACTGAACAATAATGTAGCCGGAAGAAGTAATCTGAGCTAATGTTAATAGAAACAATGCGGTTGCATCTAGTTGAAGATGGCCCCAATCAGTGTCTCCTACCACAGGCTGACCACTAGTTGTACTATATTTAGCATGGAGGCAATCAGAAAAACACTCTGTCTCAATAAATTTTGTCAATTTATCCTTCTGTGTCATGAAGCAATTCAATAGGCCTTGCATTGCTTTAACAGTCCTTAACCTAAGCTCATGGCTTGTAGCTCCAAGTCGGTCTCCTTGAGGATGCTTCTCAAATGCCACAGAAAGAGCCCATATAGAGTGAACAGCGTAAGTACAATCTCGAACCCATGTATCACCACCAGGATAGGAAGGAATAAGTCCTGTTATAGGGTCTTGATTTGCTATGATAGTCTTTCTTGTGATAGCATACCAGTACATAAGATTATTGTTTCCAACATTTCTTCTGTAGCATAAGTCACTTGTCATGTTACCTGGAATAACTTACTAGGTCATTCACTAGGTACCTTGTACTACATTGGTAGGTTTGTAGTGGAATAGTCTGACAGAATATTCAAGTTGTTATTGGAATACTACTATTACTTTGTGTAGCGAATTGAAACAAACCAATACTGTAATATGATCAATGAAACGACGATCTAATTCTAATGTAAAGAATAATAAAAATGTGGTTTTTAGTGGGAATTGTTAATTCACAAATTTGATATTAATATTGAATTTTCGAAACATCCATTGAGTACTGATATTGCGCGGCGCGACCTTTTTTGATCTCAACTTTTTTGAATCTCATATTTACGTCTAGATCTTAACTGAGGGTAAAAATTATAAATGATTATTAAATAAGTCAAAAAAGCATGTTCTTTTTCCAACGCGCACTCAAAATTATATGCTGAAGAAGTCAAGTCGCGCCGCGCAAAAAAGTTTCCTGACCTTAAATAACTTTGCGAAATATCAACGAGTGAATAGTTACATCAAAAGTTAATCCAAGTTTCGTTCGCACAGGTTTGTCTTACAGGTAAGAAGAAGATATTGTTCATCAACTACTGGTAACCTCGTACTCCCAAAGCTGTTCATCAATGGAATCAGTTTAATCAGAATAGCCAAGCTGTCATCAACACAACATCCACCAACGAAGGACCTTTGAGCGTGGTGTGTTTGTATTTGTTTTCGTGGGTCCTGAAAATCCCAGCAAGCCACTTCCGGTTTGCAAGGGAACCCACGGGGCTGAATAGTTTTAGGTCTGGACTCTTATAATCAAGCAGGGGAAGACGGTTCACCCCCTCCCCCTGCAAAGCGAGCCCGCATAACAAGTGACATGCACTCCAATGGTAATCCCGATAGCTCAAAAGTAGAAACCAACGGGTCAAGCAACCGTGACAACGAAGAGAGCAATCACGTAGCGACTAACTTGAATAACAAGTTAGTCAATCAAAATGGTCACTCATCGAACAATGGTTCTCATTCGGGAAGGATCTACATACCCCATCATCAGAAAGATACTATTCGATTGATAGGCCAGCATCTGCTCGAACTCGGATTACAGTGAGTACATTTTATCGATATCTATTCAAACAAGATTTTGAGATGAAATATATCCATATTCCATGTAATACCTCAATCCCGAACAATTGAAGGATTTGAGCTCGGTTTGTATAAATTATCCATTGTTATTGAATGCCGTTACATTTCTGTGAACGAAATGATACTCGCCGATGTTTAGTGTACAAATCCAGTTACACACGCACATCGATACACAACAATATACCGTTATTATATGTGCATAAAACGCTGAAATCAACATGTGAATAACATGTTACACTGAATAATCCTCTCACATTTCTCTACTTAGATTACTGAAAATCATTTCATTGGCATTGAAATTCATTCCTGACATTCATTCCTAATTCCTGATTGTACACACTTCAAGTTGTGTATACTCAAGTTGTTTATACTTCAAGTTGTGTATAATTCAAGTTGTGAATAATTCAAGTTGTGTATTATTCAAGTTGTTTAACAGCTAATTGTACTCAACTGATATTTTTGTATCATACGGAAAACGACAAATTGTGTATTCTCTCTCCCATCCAACAAGTGTCCTCTAATCATGTCAATGTGTGAGTGGCAATGTGTGAGTGAGTCAGTGTCAATGTGTGAGTGTCAATGTGTCTGTGTCAATGTGTCAGTGTGTGAGTGTCANGAGTGTCAGTGTGTCAGTGTCAATGTGTGAGTGAGTCATGTCAATGTGTGAGTGTCAATGTATGAGTGTCAATTTGTGAGTGTCAATCTGTGAGTGAGTCATGTCAAAGTGTGAGTGTCAGTGTGGGAAAATAGTATGAGAGTTCTATGTTTTGTGGTATGTACCAGTACTGTTCAATGTTTGGCCGGGTGTGTTGAGTGTTCTCTTGGTCATATTTCACTGCTAGTGATAGTGTGTAGAAAACCTTGAAGTGCCTGATTTTATATCATTTTGGCCAGTATGTATGTGCGTGTGTGTACGGCTGTCTGTGTTTTCACTGTGTGTGTCCGTGTCCTTGAGTGTGTAAATAACGCTCACGCCCTATGATTATGTCATACACCACATATACTAGGGTACTGTTAGGTACTGTTGTCAGGCAGCAAAGCATAGCGGTGATTTCAGAGTTATTACCAATCATTGCGTAATAAGTGTGTGCTATGCGATCATCGTTAATACATAGCCCCGAAATTTCATGTCGTCGATCACAATAACGTATAATATACACATTCAGCCGAGGGTGTTTCGGTGAGGGATTATGTTGCTGGGTTCCAACCCCTGCAGACATGGATGAACCGAGTTTAACTTTGTTCTATAAGTAAACAATGTCTTATACTGCCGTACATTCTATTGGATTGAGTTATGACAGTTTAACCAGCGCTCCTAAACTCTTAAACGGGTGGTACTGTTCTAGACATGGCAGCACCCAGTTTATCCCCGTCTCTGAATCCAACTGTTTAGTCAGATTAATATTGGATGGCCGCTAAAATCGATGCTCTGTGATGGGATGCCCAAATGTAGTGCCATTAATAATTTTGGAGTTGTCTACGTTCTTCAATTAATAACTTTTGTGTTACTAATTACCAAGATTCGCACTTTAGCGAGTTCTGTCGTGTTATCATATTTAGACACGAGTCCACTTCAGTAAGACGGTGGACAAGTTAGTAGAGGAAGGAGGATCGGTTTTGGAACATCCACTCGCATCACAGCTCCGGAGTCACATTCTGTCTGGCGAATGGGAATCTGTGAGTTAGCTCCTTTATAAGGTACCTCACCGTAACGTGATATGATCACGCGTGAGTCACGTGTGCGATAACACGCGTGATTTTGACAGGCGATGTATGTGTTCACGCAGCTCTGTGAACCAACGGACACCGGGGTAACGGATATGAAGTACAAGATTCTGGAACAGAAGTACCTGGAGCTCCTGGAGAAAGGTGAGACACATTTTGAAAGGTGGCTACTGTCACATGGCTCATGTGTCGAGAGACACACTGTATTTCTGATACCTACACACACACACGCACTCACACACGCACTCACACACGCACACACACACGGTACACACGCACATTTCTCGTCAGGAGAGCAGATACAGGCGCTCATGTGTCTGCAGGAAGAGATAACCCCACTCAAGCATAGTCCAGTTGAACTTCATACCCTACCCTCGTATCTCATGTGTAGCAGCCCTGCTGATCTGAGAAGCATGGCAAAGTGGACGGGCGCCATGGGATCGAGTAGACAACTCCTGATACACAAGATACAGGGTGAGTGGAGTCAGTCAGAGTGGTGTTAGTCGGAGTGGTGTTAGTCGGAGTGGTGTCAACGGAATTGTTGTCAGACTAAATGTGGTGCATTGAAATCGGTTTCATAAGAGTAAATGTGGCGTCCGTCGTGTGGTGTCACAAGAGATTGTGTCAGTAGTTACAACCCTGATATTCCGCAGAATTCCTGCCGGCGTCAGTGATGTTGCCACCACGGCGTCTGGAGGGACTCCTGAAGCAAGCACTGGTGCATCAAGCAAATAACTGTGTTTACCATAACACTGAGTTTATCCCATGTGTTTCCAACTCTTCGCTTCTCGAGGATCACTCCTGCACAAGGTAGGTCGTTATTCCCCATTTCCTTCCCCGTTATTCTCAGTTTCTTCCGAGTTTTCCCCATTTCCTTCCGAGGTGGGTAACTATTTTCACATCTCCTGAGATGGGTCATTATTATTTTCATCGACTTCCTGCGTAGAGGTGTGCTCCTTTGTCATCCATAGGTGGACTATCATTTCACCTGGCTGCACCTATTAGCACCTTTTTTTTCTGGGGCGAGCCATTATTTCCACCTCTCCCGAACAAGACAGGCTAATCAGGTGGAATTACCTACTGATTACGGAGACATTGTATACCTAGCTACTCCACTTTATCCTAGGGAATTGTACTGTAATTATACTGTATACGGGAAACGCCCATGTACAGAGTAATATATGTCTATTCATTACAAGAAAGCCATATAGGATCCTCGGTAAATTCCAGCATCACAGCGCAATGTAACTCTGTGTTACTGGTCTTATTCGTATTTCGCCCCCTTGTCACCATTATAAACCCCCCCGATCCCCAATCCCACATCATTGACCCCCGATTCCCCCCGCCCAATTCTCTCATCCATTTTCTTACCCACAGGGAGTCGTTCCCCACCGAGACTAAACAGATTCTTGAGCACCGTGATGAAGTGCTGCACTGTACATGGTCCAACTCGGGCCTTTTCCTGGCCACCGGGGCCCTTGATGGGAGTTTGTACATCTGGAAATACAACCCAATGGTGAGCTCAAACACAAGGTTATATTTTTCTTGACCTTAAAAGTATAATTGACATTTTTGTGGAAAATATAATTGACTTTATAAGTGGATGTGTCTGTGTCTGACGTCAGGGTGTAATCTCTGAATGTACAATGTACATCACTATACCTGCTATGAACATTATGTTCGCCAATGCTAAATGGCCGGATTCAAAAGCATAAAATATACATCTGTTGTTTAGCTTGGCGAACAGTGTGTTCAATGAATCAAGTCAATGAAATGCTGAGATTGTGTCACATATCAATGCGTCATTTAACGTCAATCTTCGGTATTTCATTGTAACTGACACGAATATATGTGCGTGNTGTGTGTGTGTGTGTGTGTGTATTATGGATGTAATAAAAACCTTATTGTTTTATTATTAATTCACGACATGTGAGTATGAAACATGTGGCGTGGGGTACTAAATGAGTATAACCGTGTGTAAACGCACTGTTTAACAGCTCACTGGAATGTAATAGGATGTAAGGTTAGATGAACAAATGCTACTAGGAATAATGAATCGTGTCATTATGTTTGAAATCATTGAACATAAAAACGTGCGCTTTCAAGCAGTGCTGGTCCTGAACTGACACCCCTTGTCACCAACAATGACACCATGCTCTAACTGACACCAATGATGACTCTTGTTGCCAACGCAGACACTTCAGAATTATGATTTGTGGGATATTGATCACACCAACAGTCATTTTCTCCTGAACCAGATAATTGCTGTACAATTCGCTGGGCGAACTATTTCACAATAATTACACTCAGTCACATGCTTCCCATTCGCGAGTTAGTTTTGGAAAGTCGCCAACAAATCTTTATAACATTGGATATATTGAGAGGTTAGGTTAGGTATATTATGTAGGATATAATCGACTTTTCCTAGAATTGTGTTATGTGTTCTCAACACCTTAACCAGTGTGTGTGTGTGTGTGTGNGTGTGTGTGTGTGTTTTGCTGTTGTTTAAGGATTCACTTCAGCTAATCCTGTAATACATCACAGCGGTATCAGTTGGTTGAGGACAAACTGATCAACGTAACGTACAGTGTGGGCTACATAGCATGGAGCCCCGATGACACGATGATTTGTGTTTGTGGCGTGGAGAAGTGTCCTGAGGCAGTAGTTTGGACAGTCACGGTTTGTGAAAGTCATTCTTGTCAAGATGGCAAATTATTTCGCCTTTTTCACTTTTTCACTTCTCGTTCCTCAGGGCTCAACGGCTGTTGTGAAGTGTAAAGTGACACAGTCCCCAGACGATGTGTTAACTTGCTGTGCTTGGTCGCCAGATAGCCGGTTCATTTACACTGGGGGACAGCAGGGACAATTTTACAAATATGTACGTGATGAGTTTGCTTCCATTCCAGCGGTCGCGTGTTTATACGTGTGGGGCATATTTGTTAGATTAACTATAACAACTAGCAAAAGTAGCGCTGATCCCTGTGAAAGTTGTGCAGTTTCATCATTTGCTGAGCCGCGCAATGTTTGCGCGCGCGCTCTCCACATCGCGTATCAGTCATACACTTTCGTAATGGTTCCCAAAATAGATTAAACTTTGCATTGTACATTCACATTTATATACTCTGGTTCACCCCAGGATCTTCACACCACTACTGTATACAACTGGGAGGGTGTCCGACTCCATTCAGTCGCAACACTTCGCGACAACAAGACTGTCTTAGCTGCCGACAGTCACAAACGTGTTCGGTCCTACAATTTCCAAGATTACACAGATCACACGATATGTGAAGACGAAAACCAAATAATTAACATGACACTATCTAATAATGAGAAATACTGCCTGCTCACCTTAGCAAAACAGGTTAGAATATCACCAGATTTTTTTTCTTGATAACTTATCAGTAACGTCTGTATTATAATAGTCGCAATCTTCATACTTTTCTTAGGGATTGCTACTTGTTGATGTCGCATCTGGAACATCAATTAGGAAGTTTCACGGGCTAGTTCAGTCCGACTATCAGATCAACTCATGTTTCGGCGGATCTAAACAACAGTTCATCCTAAGTGGTAGCGAAGGTAGGACTTTGTAACCGCCTATTTTGTAGTTTATTTCTGCATTGTATCCAACGGTCAGTGTATAAATCAGTTATAACAACTGCACTTTTGTAACACTCCATCCCTGATTAGATCACCATGTGTATGTTTTCAAGAGGAACAACTCTGCTCCCATCCTGAAACTAGTGGGACACAGTCGGATAGTTTCGTGTGTGTCATGGAACCCGGTATACACAGACTGCTTCGTGTCAGGGTCAGATGACGCTAGCGTGAGGTTGTGGGGACCACCGAATCAATCAGGTATCTTATAGATCCATGTTTTTCCACACACACACTCGAACACAAACACACACACACACACACACA
>CAMPET010000151.1:78125-100126 GCA_946803715.1 Beroe ovata | reverse complement strand
ACAGACACACACATACACAGACACACACATACATACACACAAACATACACAAACATACATACACACATACATACACACACGCAGACACACACATACACACACACACACACACACACTCAAACACACACACACACAGCCAGTCCTAAAACCATAATGTTATTTCAGAAAAGTCCGGCCCATCAGCTGGAACCCAGGTATGACGGAGTGACGTGACGTAACGTGAGTAAGCGTGACGTCACACCTTGTAAATCTCTCCCTCTCCGAACAGGATGTTTCAGACAGCAATAAGCACTCACTCACACACGAAGATGCCGCAACTTACTGTTGATTTAGATCAGTTCATCTCTGTTATTTATTTAATTCAGGTTTTATACATGATATATTTTAACCGATTTTTAAAACATCGAGTTATGTGGTTGGATGGGTGTTCCTTAGCCACGTGGTATTGGGAAATATCTGTCAAAATGTGGCGAAATTCATCCCAACTGTCTTTTCAAGGAGCTCTTTGCATGATACTGATAGAATACTCATACTGATAGATCATGAAACTCGCCTGACCTGTAGTCTACCTCTGGCTGCTTTTGAAGAACGTCTTTTAAACTCTTTAATTGGACGTTTTGGGTACGTTACGTTATTCGTTATCACTTATAACAGTTATAGCGATCAATATATACTATTTCTGATAGATCAGAATTTCTTTTATAAAGTCTTACAGCTTTAAAAGTCATACAGTTCTATCACCAACGCTTGCTCAATGCCAAAATGTAACTCTGCTTTGAACCTCGTGCTTTAGTATATATACGTGTGTATGATTGATGATATGGTATTATGGTACATGGTAAGTATGATACAATCTTTGAAATACTGAATGGGGACAGTGTTACTTGTAAGTTGTATCACTACAATTATCATCGATCGACTAATTCTTGCCAGCTTGAATTGCCTGGTGCAGGTGATGTTAGGCTAAGCTAAGCTTAAGCGGTGTTCGAGGTTCAATAAGTTCAGTGTCACTGTCAGATGTTACCTGACCTGATTGAGTTTCTCGCGCGCTTGGCTAATGAAATTCAAATGGCTTGCGCCGCGCGCGCCCATTATTTACTCAGTACTGATCTGAGAAACAGCCGCGCGCGAAAAAAAGCGCTTGTTCGCAGACAGCGGTTTAACATCGACATTAAACTAATTGCTGAATTAAGCTGCGTAAGCGCTTGCACAATTAAGCGATCGCGATTATTGAGACGAGCCTGGAGCCGCGCGCGCGGAGAGGACATGACAGATCATTTATGTTTATCGGGCGTTGCTAAATCCAAGTACGTCGCATGAAACGAAATTGTCCACAGGGGCTATCATTGATCTACAAATCTATAGCATCCACAATTATAGACAATCCCAGCATCCATTCTTTTATTTAGCTATTTTATTTAGCTATTTTTATTTAGTTGTATGATAATAACTTTGTGCCCCTCTGGTGGGATTTTATCCCTGACAAGAATCGAGGTTGCAGAATAAAGATTGTGGAATCAAAATTGTGACAGAGGATTTATTTTTGCCATAGGCTTCTATTGCCCTGCTTCATAATATTAGGCTTGATATATTTTCCAAGAAATCTTTATGATTTACTATAATTTCACAAAAGGAAATCAAACTATAGATTGTCATTGCAGGTACAGACTTAAAGACTATGAAAATCACCAATCTTGGTAATATTGATCATTCATGTTGCATTGTGGTGAAGATGAATAATGTTCATATCATGTTAGATTGTGCAGCAAATATTGCCTCCTTGATGCCTTTCCTTCCTTTTGCAGCCTTACAAACTCCTCGTTTAAACGCCTTTCCATCACACCCAGATATGCCAAACATTCTCAAAAAGACTCCTGGTGGTATGCTTTTGGTCGATACATCTCTTCACTTGGTTCCTCCATGTGAGGTAGACATATCATTGATAGATGCAGTTCTCATATCAAACAATTCTCAAATGGGTGCATTACCATACATCATGACAGATCCTGGATTCCATGGACTTGTGTATGCCACTGAACCATGCGTTCTCATGGGAAGACTTGCTCTACTTGCTCTGTCAATGTACATAGAGCAGTGCCCAACACGTCGCCCTAACGCTGACATTAACTCTATACCAGGATATGTGCACCCTATTTTTGAACAGAACGGTTCCATCAAAGGAATTTACAGTAGAAGTGTAATTGATGAATGCTTTGCTAAGATAACTCCTGTCAGATACAATGAACAGCTGGATTTATTTGGCTTGGTGAATTGTGTTCCACTTCCAGCAGGTCATACAATTGGCAGTGCTAATTGGGTTATCAAAGCCGGTGATCATAAACTATCTTACATTTCATCTTCCAGTAAGCTTACAAATCATACACTTCCAATGGAGGTTGTTTCATTGGGTAATCCTGACATCCTTCTTTTATCTAACCTTTCTTTGAATCCTATGTTTTCTCCTGACAGTACTCTAGCTGATGTCTGCAATGTTGTGACAAACACAGTGAAGTCCGGAGGGAATGTTTTGATTCCTTGTCATAGTACTGGTGTTTTACTTGATCTTATTGAATGGCTGATATCACATCTCACAAAGAACAGTCTCTCTGAAGTTCCCATCATCATAGTTTCTCCCGTGGCTGATGCAGCTCTGGCACATCCCGACATATATGGGGAATGGCTCAATGATGCCAAGCAGGCAAAGTTATACATCCCTGAGCTCCCTTTTGCTCACTCTCAGTTGATAAAGAACAAGAGGATACATCATTTCAGTAATGTGGCTGATGGAATGAGAGAGGTTTACAAGACACCTTGTATTGTTTTTGCTGGTCACCCTTCACTGAGGTGTGGGGATGCTGTCTTATTACTTGAGAAGTGGAGAGATGATGCACATAATGCAGTTGTACTTATTGAACCTGAGTTCCCATTTGCCTCTACCCTAGCACCGTTCCTGCCCATGGCTATGAGAAGTTACTTCTGTCCAATTGATCCGAGCATAAACTTTTCTCAGGCAAGCAAATTGATTAAAGACATTCGACCGAAAATGGTTATTACCTCCCCTTCTTATTTCAAGCCTCCTCCAACGCAGCCCAACAGAACTGATCTAATTCTAGTCAGTGAAGCAAAAGTCATGGAACTTGGTATTGGAGAGACAATCAATCTTCCTGAACCACAAACTTCAATCACCGTAGAATTGTCGGCAGAACAACTGGAAAGCTTGAACATGCAGCCCCTCAAAACTACTGATGGATACCAACTTGTTTCGCATATCTCTGGGGTTCTCAAAGCTCGCGACAACAAGCCAAGTCTTGTACCCCATTCAAATACCCAAGAAAACACCCATCTCTATGGCAACGTCGAGTTACAAGAACTTATTTCAGCACTGACCTCTCAAGGTCTAAATCCCAATAAGGTCGAGCCTTTTGGGTCAGGAGATCATTTCCTGATCACATTAGCTGATCACAACTCAACCATCACTTTGTCCCCTAATGTGACTTCGATAACAGCTCACTCGGGGAAAATGCGGCAAATGATCCAAGAAGTTGTGAACTCACTCTTGGTTGTATTGTAGTTCATTGTCTGACAGAACCGTATACACATTCTAGCGTTGTATTTTAGAATTGAAATAAGTTACAACACCATCATCGTCAATTCTATATTACGAATGTATATTCTCAAACCAAAATAGAGAAATTGTCTGATTTTTACACGTTTTGTTTTGATACTCACAATATCTCTTTAGAATTGTAGAGTATGTCATTGTTATGCTAGCATATTACCTACATATCGGAATCCTCATCAATGCTGCATACTCCCATGTCCTGAATTCTCTCCTGCAAACCTATCACACTCTTCACAAAGATGATGTTATCATCAAACATTATCCTAAGACTGAAAATGTGGTTATAACATTGAACATTGGGGATGTCACACATGTGGCTACATTGGTTCCTTATCAAGACATCTTCCATAAACACTTTCAAACCGTTGTCATTGACGGTAATTCAAGTATACATCTCAATAACCCTATCGAAGGGCATTTTGTTGGGAAATTAGATAGGTTCAATGAATCTAGGGTTGTAATTCATATTGACGATGATAATTATATCACTGGAAACATGGAAGTTAGCGGAGAACTGTACTATATAGAACCCTCTTGGAGGCATATATCAGAACTGCATGAGTTTCATATGATAGTGTATAAGAAATCAGACGTTCTCAGTGACCTGGGTCAGATGGGTCAGATTTGCGAGAGCAGTGAGGACCTATTCCCTTCCTTTTCATTTGTTGCTCCACAAGAAGATGCCCGATATAATGATGTTGAGACTGAAAAGACAGACTTCAGTAATGATGTTGACGTAGAGTCCGGCTATCATCGGTTCAAGCGTTCATCATCCAGGCCCAAAGATACATGCGAGGTTATCTTAATAGCTGACTACAAATTCTATTCGGAAATTGGGGGCGGTAATGAGTTCAAGACAAAAACGTTCCTGATTGCAATATTTGAACGAATCAATAGGATCTTTAAAAACACTGTTTTCGAAGCATCTGACAGGCAGTTTTCCGGTTTTGGAATGCAGATCAAAACCATGCTTATCCACAAAACCCCAAGTTCTGATCCGGGCAATTACAACTTCGAACCCCTCACTGGATGGGATGTTACGGAGATGCTCAATGCATTCGGCTATGGGACTGAGTTGTTAGGTGAAACCTGGTCAGATTACTGCTTAGCGCATCTCTACACCAACTATGACTTCCCGCTGGGTGTTCTGGGTCTGGCTTACGTTGCTAGCCCTATAAGGTGAGCCGCTGAGATCTAGCAACAACTGTTTAAATACTACACGCATATGGTCCACCTCAAGAATTGAAACCTAACTCAAATGGTAATCTTTATTGGTACTGCAAACTTGAGAATTGATACCTCACTCAAATCTAACTTCAGTAACAAAATTGGAGGCATCTGCTCACCACCGTATCACAGTAAAAAGGCAGACAAGATGAGAATGTTAAATGTTGGTCTAACAACATCTAGGAACTACGGCAGGACACTACTTTCCAGTGAGCTGGAACTCGTTAGCGGTGAGTTGTAAACCAGTTTTCTCATTCCAGGATTATCTATCCTGCGGTAATATCATAATCCCCTCACTTTCTGTCTGATATTCAATGACCGCAGCTCATGAAATTGGTCACAACTGGGGAAGTTCCCACGACCCTGATACAACTGACACGTGCGCTCCTCCCGAGAACCGGTATATCATGTACCCATCCGCAGTGGATGGTGAGTTACCACCATAGCAACCTGTTCTCACCATAGTGAGTTACCACCTTAGCAACCTGTTCTCACCATAGTGAGTTACCAGTTACCACCATAGCAACCTGTTCTCACCATAGTGAGTTACCACCCTAGCAACTCACTCACCATAGTGAGTACTGAGTTACCACCATAGGCCATAGCAACCTGTTCTCACCAGAGTGAGTTACCAGTTACCACCATAGCAACGGGCAACCTGTTCTCACCATAGTGAGTCACCACCTTAGCAACCTGTTCTCACCATAGTGAGTTGCTATAGCAATAATCTCACCATAGTGAGACTGTTCTTACCAACGGTCTCTTACTGTGATACGATACTGTGATACGATACTGCTTTCATCTAATTGAAGTGTACTTGTACGTAGGTACAGTTGAAAATGTTTCTCGTAGGTAGAGCTGAAAATAAATTGACGTTTTACATAGACAAAAAACATCTTGTTTTCATAGCAACTGTAATTGCAGCGGCGGTTTGATAAATTGCTCATCGATACTCTCTTTTATTGATTACAGCTGCCCATCATATTATCTTGAAGTTTTGATATATGAGGAAGGTTTATGAGTGCTGCCATCGAGAAGTTTGACAGTTCTTTGGCTGCCTTGAAAATGGTTAAATTGCACTTCACAAAATGCTAGTATCTATAAATCATGATCTTTGATGAGCTAGAAACAACAAAGATTGAGTAACTTTGATCTCGAATTTCTGAAATCTATATAATGAATCATCTTGGCACTTAGGTATCAACATTATCATTATAGTATCCGCATATTCGTTCAAAAGTTGACGATGTGATGACGTCATAAGTTTGCAAGTCAGCAATGTGTCAAAGGAAGGAATGTTGAATCACTGAATATTATGTTGATTTGTACATTGAGTATAGTTGAACGAAGTATGAACACACGTGTGATATGTTGGAATGATTGAAACAACTTGGTCCTTCCCCCATTGCCATCTCTCATTTGTGACCCCATTTCTCACGAACTTCATTTCTAACAGTAACATTCCTCTCTATCGCAGGGAGCAGTTCCAACAATCAGAAGTTCAGCCCATGTAGCAACGCAGCGATAGCGTCCGTCCTCAAATACAAGTCATCGTGCTTTGTGGAATCTACCCTCTCATTCTGCGGCAATGGAATCGTTGAAGGTAGGCACAGACACATACACACATACACACATACACACACATACACACACATACACACAGTACACACACAGNTTTTAATACTACTTGGCAATGATTCCTATGCTATTGAGGAACAGTAGGTTTACAATAGTTTTATAAAATAAGCTTGTTGATTGTTGATATTCAATTTGATTATACATTCACTCAAACAGAGCCACACACACACACACACACACACACACACGCACACTATTCTCAGATAATGAAGAATGTGACGCGGGACCGGACCGTAAGTCCGATGCGTGCTGCACTGACACGTGCACTTTCCGCAATGGAGCTGTGTGCTCTGACCACAACAGTGATTGTTGTGTTGGGTGTCTCTTTGCGGGAACACAACATGTGTGTTACCAGGCTGACACTGATAACACACGCGATATCATCAAGTGAGTGATAGTTCCCATGGTAATATTTATTGCATATTATGTGAGCGTAAGTTGGTAACTGTGGTGATATGTAGTATAGTTACTATGGTAATGGGTGGTCTATACTGGTCTACAGTGACCATGGTGATACTGTATAGTGTATAATACTGTATATGGCTGTTATGAAACAAGACGTTGCTCTGAAACCAGATATCATACTTCAATACAGCTGTCCAATAAACTTGCAAAAAACCATCTGCTAAGCCATCTACAAAACATCGCCTGACTATGTAACCGGTACTAACCCGGTACTACCCACTTCAGCGGGTGTGTAGCAGAGAAGAGGTGCAGCGCGGGAGAGGCCCGGTGCGGGATAATACAACACAAACCCGCCGGGTCACCGTGCTTTGACGAAGGGATGTGTGACGGTGACGGGAATTGTCTGGATTTCTGCCAAGCCAAGGGTGAGGAACACATGCGTGATTGCGTGATAGTTTATGTGTGATGGTTTGTATCGTTGTAGAACTTACTCAATATTAATCAGTTAATCTTGTGTTGTGGCTGTTTCTAGTGACAATCTCTCACAGGACTCACTCTATGTCAAGGAAAGGGGAACAACTCCTGTCATTGGATGTGCTCAGATGGAAGCACTGATGACCCATGTTCCATCAAGTTCCACCAACTTCCAGACGGGAAGTTATGCCCCAATGGGGTTTGTGTGGGGGGCGAATGTGTGGTGGAGCCCCAAACTCAGGTCAAGATCTGGGAGGTACTGACGGGGCTAACTCCCAGCTTATTCTGGAAGTGGATGAGTAAGTTTGACAAGATACATAGGTATCCCACTATTGTCAATTAAGAGCAGCCACTCAAACTTTCAGCTGGAATCGATAAACTTTCCTCTAGTTTGTTATATGCGGCGAGTCAAAGATTGAAATAAGTCTGAATCCCTCCCCCATTGCCCATTACCCCACCCCCCCTTCCTTCCAGAGAACAATGTGGTGTTGGTAGTAATTGTGATCACATCGCTGTTCTGGGTTCCACTGTCTGTCTTCATCAACTGGCTGGATCAGGGTCAAGACGAACTGGAGTACTACACGGAAACTCTGCAGGTTACATATGATAAAACTGTGAACAATTCCTAACTGTAGAAGTAGTGTCACTAGCTCCTAATTTGAGAAGTAGTATCTGTATAACTGTAGTTCCCAACTCAAGTAATTTACAAAATCAATCTTTTTCAGCGGAACCGAAACATCATCCGAACTCAGATGTCAACGCAAATGTCAACTCAGATATCGTCCGTAAGTTCCAAGAGTTTCGAGATGAAACCGATCAGAGTTTACCGTCAGGAAAGAGAGAGAGAGAAAAGGGAAGAGGGGGAGGGAGAAAATATCTTCTCTCTGACGGGAGAGAAATTCTGAGTGTCACGTGATTTAGACACGTGATTTGGTGAGAGACACGTAACATGAACACGTGACTTTATTTACCTAGGTACTACCTAGCTCCACAAACGTTTTCACATTTATTGACTTTAAGAAGGAGTTACTATTTTTTCATGAGTAAAGTTATAATTGATGACCTTTTTGCACTTTTTTCAAATTAATTTCCGACTGTGTGACGTATATTTGGTTGATTTTTGTATCAAAATATATCAAAGTTTGTACGTAATTTGAGTTTATGTTGCAACGTACCTAACTGATTGTGTGCTGTTATTCGAGTACAAAAACATATTTGGAGTGTTTAACTTTAGCGACATGACATAACATAATATGGGGTATTCTCACTGAGAATTGCTCATTGAGAGGAATTATACCACCGTCTATTATAATAGGTACTTGAATTCTATGATTTAAAACTTTTTTAACCTGTTATACCTAACCTGTTAACACATGATAGGCATGGATGATTCATCCCAAGACGAGGATCAAATTCCAATGGAAGAGGATGAGAACGCAAAGGTTGCTTTTCAAACTTCTTATTGCCTATTTTCCCATGATAATTGTTGCTGGTGGTGTTAGTACCACAGGGATGTTATCTACTATCTTATAATTATCAGACTCTATTTGTAATTTGTGAACGATTAATGTTTCCGCTATTGGCTGTAATTTTTGTGAACTATCCCATATAACAATAATGATGATTGATGTCGCTGGAAAATAAGCTTGAATAATGAAAGATCGTGTTGCTGCAGGTGATAAAGGAATGTCTCGAGGCATTCCACGAAAAGGACAGTATCTGTGAAGCTAGCATATTCAAGACGGTAAAGAAGTATTTCAACGCAGGCGGTACACCAGAAGAGGTCAGCGTGTTGTATACTCGTACCATAGGACGGGTCATGCCCGGTTATGATCTTCCAAATTCTGATTTAAAGCAGGGCAACTGCAGAATGATACTTAATGAAGGGCCCCCAATTCATCCAATCATCTATCTGCAGTGATAACTGATAACAACCACCTATAAGATACACACACAATTACAATAGTTCACCCTGAGCTAGACTCTGCATACCGCAGGTTGTGAATGTTCTCGCCGAGAGTTTCCAAGGGATCGGCAACCTCGCCCGTCAACTCGTACTCTGGCTGGAGTTTTGCGGAGAATCTGGGGCTGAGACCGAGAAACTGGTTGAGGACCATGTCAAGGAACTGCTGGAGGAGCATTTCGATCCGAAGAAAGCGGATACCATCTTCTCTGACGAGGGTTTGGGGGTTTGCGCGTGTTTTATTGATTGTTGAAGCGTCCGGTCTTGTTGATCAAATATCTTTGAGCAGAGATCAATTTCGTGTATTTGTTGCTCCAATAAAATCTGTAGGTGGTACCACACAATTCTCTTCATTTGCCGCAATTATTCACGGGCGGTCACACACAGAATATCCCCAGGTGTCATATTTTCAGGTGATGATATTCACATATACCTATTTTGTCAGGTGATCTGCCAGGCTGGTTGGGTGAGATGATCAGTTACCCAACGTGGAGGAATCTGTTCTACTCCCTGGCTGACAAGCATCCCGATTGTATCATGTTAAACTTCACCATCAAACTCATCAGTGATGCCGGATTCACTGATGAGATCAGCAGGTGATCATTCTTGTCATGTGTCTCAGTGTGTGTGTCTCAGTGTGTGTCTCAGTATGTGTGTCTCAGAATGTGACATGTGTCACAGTATGTCTCTCTCCTTTTCGGTTTGACTATGTTTATTGAGATTTCCACTGAACCCAACAAATCAGTTTACTTAGTATTGAAACTACTCTCACCTATTACGTTTTAATTGTTCAGCGTCAGTACGGCTTCACAACAGATCGACGTTTTCTCGAGAATATTGAAGACCAGCATTGCCAGTATCTTGACATTCAGAGGAAGCAGTTTGCAAGACATTATATCGGACTTGGTTAAGTTGGTTAGTAGGTAGTGAGTTGCCACTGTTGCCATCTAATCGTTGGGGACCGTTTGGTTCTACTGCCCTACAAAATGTACATTGAACGATGCCTAACAAAGATTTGATTTCGAGTAGAGTAAACATCTTTCCATGTTTGACATTGTGAAACCTATAAAACCACACATTCCCAGGTCTGTAGTAGTAAGCACACGTATTTCTACACGATAGCACTCCTACACCAAGCAGCTAAGGACAAGGGTACGGGATACAAGCTACGCTACCTGAGTCAGGTATTCAGTAGAGTCATGTGTCGCACCAGTGTCGCACCAATAGAGAACCGGTGTCACACTGATAGAGCACTGGTGTCGCACCAACTTGTCGACTGCATTAGATATTATGGCAGATGACGTGAAAGATGAACGATTGAATAATGGTGGGTAATCTTCGCAGGAGTTGGAGCGGCGCGCGCGGCTCATGGGTCGTGACACGTGCAATATCACACTTGCCATGTGCGGAGCAGCTGCTTATCCTACCATCTACCAGTGTGAGTTATTGACAATTCCTGTGGTTGATTGGTCGGCGGTCGCCATGGAGATAGAATGGGGGAATTCGGATAAACCATCCTTTTTGATTATTGGAACAAGCAATAGTTAGGTAATGTGGTTCAAAATAACCCTCAATAATCAGCTCTGCGGTGATCGATAAACAAATTATAGGGGTTGTCTATTGAAGTACCTTGCTCTTAGAAAAGAACTCAGCATAACTGCACTTGATCTCGGGAAATATGGCTGTCTCACTGCGTGAGCGAGCAGCAGGCACATATTGCCCGGATTGCACGCCGTCACGCTGCACACCCGGCACACCTCATCCTCACACATTCGTCCCCCGTCCCGGCAGTGCTCACACTTCATTAGTTTCATCACAACCAGAATCTCATTCACAACATATCCCGGATCTATTGTTTGAAACGCGTGATTCAACACGCGATCAATGATGTCACGGTAAAGTGCGTGACTTGATATCGTGATCACGCGACTAAGTCTCCCGAGAAAAACTGCAACCTCCGTCGGTTTGGTCCATCCTCCTCCTCTTCCTTTCCCCGAATCTCTCTTTGGGAAGGCTTGTTCACACTTTGATTGAGTACTCCCCTTTTCCCCGAGTTTTCTCACACTCCCCCGGTCTGAGATCCACGCCTCGTCCACTATTACAGTAACCTCCTCGTCGAATGATACCCTTTTGTTTACAGACCTGAGAGGTGAGATCACATTTCAGGTTGTTGCTCTATAGACTATAGTGTGTTGTTTGATGCTCATTGAGATTTTGGTTGCTAATGGAGCAATGCTCAATTTGAAATGAGCCACAAAGATCACAATACTATACCTCTCGTGGTGCCTGCTTATCTGTTTTCTCCCGTGAACTGCACTGCCAACTCCAGCTACCAAACCCAGAGCTATCATAGAACACAGCACGACTGAAAAACGTGGAAATGGGAAAATTATGTCGATATAATAGCACTATGAGACGATATTACTTTATACCAATTGTGACGGGCAGAAAAATGTCGGTATAACTATCAACCTCACCAGTAGGTACTAGTACGGTGTATGGAAATGACAATAGGTACCGGGGCTACATGTTGTTGATGCTGTGGCATCCCCCGGTGAGTCCTCTAACTTGATCGTTGTCCAGCACCCCGATTGTCTGTGTGTGTCGTGGAGTTGTGTCTTTTTACTGTAGTGGTTCCAACCATTCCATCCTTCGTGCAAAGCAGCTGGTCCAATTTGACCTGAATGGAGATCTAAAATCAAAATTATGGATTTCGGTATTACCGCGGTTTCTTCAATTAATTTTACCCTTTTCCCAATGAGATAGCTCGATAAATCCCCGAAATTCGTGATCCACGGCCAAAATTAGGCCGGGAACACGTCTCCTTCTTGATAGAAAATTGTTCGACGATCCTAGCCCCAGAATGCGACTTTTGGACGCTGAATCGAGAGACACTGAAATTAAAGCGCTAATTTCCTTCCCCGAGGCTTCAATCATTTGAAACCGGTATCTCCGCACTAACTTAAACTTCATGAATTTCCCGAAGATACAGCTCGAAAATTCCATCAAATTCGTTTTCTAAGCTTCTAAGGGTGAAAATTCGTTTTCAAATCACAACTAGTATCTAAATTCTAACACAACTATTCCCGGTTGTACTCACTGTGAGAGGGCAGTCGGTCGTAGTACAGAGTTGCTAGTGTGATGATGAAGAAATGAGCTTTGCGTTTAGACATTATTAAGAGGGATTTCGAAAACTGGCACAGCAACAAAAACTAATTCTTGTGTTCTGTGTTCAACTGATAACGATCTCTAGATAAGAGATTTAACCCCGTTATGAAACATCAACTGTTATTTACCAGAATGAAATGACTACTATGAAAATGTTCATCATGTTCCTGATAAGAATCACTCACGGTCGACATGTTTTTCAGCGCTGACATCCATGTTGACACTGAGTAAGAATGCTCTGAATTCTGGTGACGTCACCACGATCTATCATCTGTACTCGGGAGAAGATCCTCCTCCAGTTGCCTTCCTCCGACTCCCCCAGGTGTTGTCAGCGGAATACTGCAAACTCTTCGTGATTGCTGAATCAACTTCATCGCCCCTCTTTCTCTCCCACCCCCTCACCCCTCATTCTCTCACCTCTTCTTTTCATAGTGCTCACCTTCTGTCCACCCTCTCACCCCTCACTCAGCTCTCCCTCATCCCCCCACTTTACTCCCCACACTCCCTTCACTTCACTCAATTCCCTCACTCCCTTTCTGCCTCTCTCCCCTAATTCCCTAATTCCCTCACTCCCCTCACTCCCCTCACTTCCCTCTCTCACCCAGCTGTTCGAGCTCCTAGTCGATGCGCTCTACTCACCTAGTGCCCGGTCTCGTAACATGGAACACAGCGACAAGTACATCTACGTGCTGGCGTACGGTGTTTCCGTTACCGAGAGATGGGACGAGGAGGAACGGAGGAGTGTCAACACCAAACGACTTGATCAAACCATCAACGCCATTGAGGTAGTACTGGATAGATAAGAACATGTTCATTGTATAGCATTAAGCATTGTACATGTCACTTGACAGATTTCAAACATCAAAATTCAGCATTTGAAACATTGCATTCGTAATAGCAAGTTGTCAAGATTCGTAATTTAGCAAGTTTACTGTTCATGGTCGTTATTGAGATAATCTCGACATCGATCATTTAAAGTAATTTAGAGTCCGGATCGATATCACATTGTCCATGATTGTCCACCACCGTTCCAAGCATAATTCAGTGTTACTCAACCGCTAGTCTTCAGTTGTATTGCGATGTTAAACTCTCGTGTCGTCCTCGGCTCGTCATCGCAAACTCGGAGGAGTGTAAACTCGTTAGGTCCTCCCCCCTAATTCCGCTCCACGCATTTCATGAGATGTTTCCGTATGAACTTGACCACATCCATGATGTTTGTCTCCAGGATGAGTACTGGGTTGATGATGGAGTTTGCTGGCAGGATGATAATGCTAAACACTGAGTACCACTCTGAAGTACTCGAGAACTCCAAGATGTGGATGAGCCAGACCACGAAGAACGGTACCCAGGATAGGATGTCTGTTGCTATCAGAGTGCTGATCTTCCGTTGGATCTTCCTATTTTTAGCAACAAGTGCTGGGTTGTTTCTCCCCGCCATATCGGAGCTCTTGCCCGTAACGAGAGACAGCGATACGTAGCTGGTAGATATCACCATTACACATACCACGTTTCCTATGAGCACTAGGGCCGATATCCAGATTTGGGGGTTATCTTTGCTCACAAAGTAATTGAACAGACAAAACCCATTGCTACCATAGAAACCTATTTTGGTACCCACAACTAGACCATTCACAAACATGCCTTGCACCAATTTTCCAATAGTATGCCAGGGAAGATTGAGATTCGCCAACCTGCCATAATACTCCTCTAGTATTGTAATGTGCTGGACTTTATCCAAGCCTCCCACGAAGAGAGGATTCTCGTCGTACTTCAACTTTTGCACGAAGTAGTATTCGAGGAAGGGAAATATGGGTGAGAGTGCGACTAATCCTGCAAGGACATAAACCCCTATGACCCCCAATCCAAGCAGGATTTTCTGTTTTTTGGTCATGTCCCCCCTCGGTGGACTGATTGATCTTGCTCCTCTGGCCCTGAAGATGCTAAGTATGGTCATGGAGTAGAGAGACACGAGTGAGCCTATCGTTGAAACAATCCCTAGAATGGTACACATGTTACTGGTTACCCATTCAAACTGGGTCTGACATGTGCTGTCGTTGAGATATTCATCAGAAATTGTGACCAACATGATGAATATCCCTTGCAGTAGGTCACCTGATGACACCACGATGACAAACGCTTCGTTTATCTTAGCAACGGCTGTTTTCAACGTGTGATAGTTCTGTATCCCGCTTACAATCACACTCGAATTGAGGAGTGTTGAGATTACTCCGAAGAAACACGCCACAAAAAACACACCTCGGCTACTGAATATCTTGACTTGATTGTCACAGATATCATTGCACTCATCACTGTAGTCCAGACAGTCAAAAACACCATCACACATCTTACTTTTGGCAATATACTCGCCTGTACTCAGACACAGGAAGTTGTTTTGACAGATACTTTCATCGGATGAGTCCCCACAGTCATCATTCAAGTTGCACACCTTATCATACGTGATGCACAACCCTGTGTCACACCCGAACATATCTTGCTGAAATGTGCCTCTTACCTTAAACGCTACGGTCAACATTTTGTCCTCTGTAAGGGTCAGAACTCTGTTCCTATTTGGGTGACATGTGGTTTGGTTAAGCGTCCGGAGAGGACACTTTACATCTTGAACACACAGGCTGGTACAGACAAGGTACACATACAGCTCTCCGAAAATATCGAAACAGTTAACCAACCTAGCGTATGTCGGGCTAAGGATAAAATCAGCTTTTTGAACTCCGTGAATCTCAGGCTTCTCGAGCTGCTTCACCAAACATTGTCCCAACTTCCTTTGGAGCCCCTCCAAGCCAGGCTGACAATGAAACACACGTTTAACTGCTTCGTGTGTGATAACTTGAGTGCTAGTTTCGTAGTTCCATCGAGACTTGAGACACAGAGTTTTGTCACAGTTTGAGAAACTCTTGCAGAGGTGTTCCATATCTAGGTAGTTGGAAGTTCCAGGACACCTCATCAGAGTTGACTGTTCACATGACGCTTTCCACTTGTATGAATACCGGACATTGACACCAGTACCACACACTTGGTGCCAACTGTCAGCGTTCTCATCCAAACCACTCCGACAATCGCTGACACCATCCATAACCCAGGATAGGGGGATTGGGGCTCGTATCTGCGAGTAGGAGAACCTCCGCACACAACCTCCCATTCCCAGCTGTGTCATATCTCCGCACACAAACGCCAATTCGTCTGCACCCTCCGGACAATTGTAAACTCCATCACACAACTCGTGCTTGTGGATCAGGCAATCCTGACTGAAGGACTCACACATGTTGTCGATGTTGTCGTCGCAGAGATCCAGATTCTCGCATATTACATGCTCAGAGAGCGATGTGGGGTACCCTCCGATATCGCAGATCAGAGGACTGATTTTGGAATTAGTACAATTCATCTGGTCCCGGTAATCCATGCACACTTTGGTCATGACAAGAGAATTTCTCGATGTCGAGCATTTGCTTTGAGGGTGTAACCTCCGCCTTGTTGAATATCCCATGTGAACAATTGCCCCGGTTTCGCACGTGTCCGTTACACTACACCCCCTCTCATCCTCCCCTCCCATGCAATGCCTCGTGCCGTCACAAATACTGATCGGGGGAATGTACTCGAAGGGAGTCGACTCGCAGACCCTTGCGGAGGGAAACTGGTGGGAGACTCGGCAAATGATCCCGATAGTTATCTGTGGATCGATACCGCATCGTGCTTCATCGAAACAGTTCGGACACTCGCACACTCGATTACACAGCCGTGACACGGGCACCATGTAGAAATTCTTCTTGTGCATGGTCTCGCCTAGACCTCGACACGGTCCACAGTTGATCAACTTGGCATGTTCGCACCGATACTCATCAGCGGCAACCCCGTTCACCGTGTTGAGGCAATCCGCGGCGCCATCACATCTCTGGTTCTTACTACTCCTAACTATGTTAGTAGCGCCGTTATAGGAGAATTCCCGGCCGTGTACAAACGTTGTGGACTTCTCAAGACAGAGTATATCACCGCACACGCCCTCCCCTGGGAGAGGCTCTGAGAGGAACTTAGCTGGGAGACACAGCAAGTGTCCGCACGACTGGTAAAATGACTCGTCATCGGGACAAATGTGCGAGAACTTTTGGATGCGCTCGAAGCAATCGAGCATTTGTACGGAGTAGAAGTGATGAGAGAAGGGGCACTTGAAATACCATTTACCGTTACCTAGGAAACATCGTTCCTTGATGTAACCCCTGACAACAAGGAAATCACATCGCTCCACCTCTAGCTGGGAGAAAGCGACACTGACCGCTAGTGTCTTATACCCAGATCTCCAGTTCTTTGTCTCTTGGGAGTGCATTAGGGGCAGTAAGAGGGGCAGTACCAGGATTTCAATCACCACACTCATTCTAAACAAAATTCATTCGATTTTATGATGATGTGCTTTTCTATACTTGTAAACCAACTATCAAATAACCTTTTTTTTCCATTTCATAATCATTTCGTTAATTCCTCTATAAGAAGTTTTCGTCATCACTAGTAGGTATAAGCGTTGATTAATTACACTGTTTAACAAATTTTATTTCAGAAGACACAGAAGCTTGCCCAGCTGGATGATTTGCAAGAGTGGCTCTGTAACATTGAAACTGTTTTCAAGCACTTGAAGTACCCTGTCGTTAGTATGGGTATCATCAAGTACTGCAAGCACGTAACCTTGGATCAATCATATTTCAAGGTTTGTGCGCTCTACTATCTAATCAAGATAGGATCGGAGATAATTAAGTAGGTAATTACTTATTGAGTTATAAATTATGGGTTAAAAAACTTCGAAAACACATTGTCGACACTCATTATTGACACTTGAAACAGCTGAGACGGTGACAGAATTCTTATCATAGCAAAAAGCGAAATATGCGAATTTGTGATCATAATGCTCTGACGAATCAACGCATTGCAACTTAAGAAAGCTCAACGACGACAACGAATTCATTATTCTGTAAAACAATGGTGAAGACCTGAGTTGTACAGTAAAAAACATCGCGATGAAAAGTTGTATTACTTTTCTACCCGTCTCATGCAACAAAATGCCCATTCAGTAGATGTCATGAATTTGAATAACGAAGTTATATATTGAAAGTTAGTTATATATTATAATGTTGAAGATGGTTCGTTGTGGCACAGCGAACTATCTGTTACTGTAACTTCGTAATTCAGCGACGTGACAAATGTAAATATAGGAATTTTCCCGAGATATCAGACAATGACATTAATCAAGTTGGAGATTTAGCAGACTTCCTTGCAGAGAGACCCCATCTTTATGTTTTATAAGGATCATACTCCTCCCCCTGATTCATTTCAAACTCCCGTTATGCCATATATCCGGGAGTGATGTTATAATGTCATCATCATACACAAGGTGTTAGTGATGTTATAATGCCATATAGTGATGTTATAATGTCATCATCATTCATCTGGGTGTTAGTGATGTTGTAATGCCATATAGTGATGTTATAATGTCATCATCATACGCAGGGTGTTAGTGATACGGTACCCTTACACTTGATGTTGATAGACGAAATCGCTAACAACCACCCCCTTCATCACGAGACTGTTCTACAGTTTCTAAAGCAGTTGTTCGAGCGGACCCATGAACATTTACAGGTATAATCCGTGGTTTTAAAAAGGGGAAAAATACTGCAATTATGAATTGATTTACTGAACAAAGTTTTACCAATTCGTATTTTTTGCAGGAGCTCGAACAAATTGAAATCCGGAAGATGATTATTGACCGAATGGTTCATCTGCTTTGCGTTGGTTATGTCATACCCGTCATTGAGTACATGAGGCAGTGTTTAGATTGTGAAACCGCTGACAAATCACTCATCCGTCATTTTGCTTCTGAGGTGCTACCAACTGGACTGCTTGTTCACCCAACTTAAGCCAACCCTACCTTGTACAAAGTAAACCCAAGTTTATGGGTAAGAATGTTGCGTATTTACAAACCTATTCCGACAGGTTATGGAGGTTACAAGTCCGCCGTATAGTCAAGAATTTATCACCGAATTCCTTCCCATCGCTAAGAACCCAGACGTCACGTCATCGCTGCGGAACATCAACGAATCCGACTCTATATCGCAGTTTATAGAATACTGTGGTGGATAAATCTTGTTAAACATTTCCTGTGCATGGATCGAGACATACCATGAAATGACGCGTGTATACGTGATGTGTAGTCCGAAAGTCCACTCATACACAGAATAATATTAAGTGCGGGAAATACTTAGTCTTGACGTCGCGCGCGAAGAACAAGTTCATTGTTTATTGACTCAAGCGCGCTTTGAATCAAGTTAAGGCAAAATTATATGCGCGCCACAGGGCATTCATGATTATTATAATGTGGCATGATATGAAGACGTGATGCCCCAAGACAAATAAAACCTCTCGTACGAAACTGTGATACTGCAGTTGGTTCAATGGTGTTAGTGCGTTATCGAGAAGACGTATAATTGTAAATACAGCCATCAAGAATCAACTGCACAGTCCCGTTGTTGTGACTGATTTAACGAGTTGTAATGCTTCGGCCGGAAAGTTGGTTTTGATAGCACATTTATGCAATGCTTGACTGGAAAACTATGATAGTTCAACTTTTTCACACAACTGGTAGGTATTGTTTTTATTGTATCTCTGAAGTTTGCAGCTGTGGTATCAGATCAGGGTTTCAATGGTGTTTTCTGTCTCGAAATTGAGCTGAAAGTCGAGTATCAATCCTAATATCATAGGCTTTTCAGCTATCAAATCCAAGAATGCCGCATATGATATGGTATGAATTCCTACCGCATTTGAGTTATTGACAACCTCCGAATCGCGCGCGTATGCGCGCTAAGTCCTAATGCTTTTCAAAAGGAGCTTTCACCGAACTAATTTTGCTAGTAATAAGCGATACAAGAAATGGCGTACATAAAATTCATTGCTGATACGGCTGGGAAACACGTTCCGATATTTCCATATTGAAGATCATGCACTATCGCTCATTTACTATCGATGAGGGTACGCTTTGTATAAATTTAGCCGTCAAAATAATTGGCAAAAGAAAACACGGTTTATAGTGAACAGATAACAGCTATTTTAATAAGATGGGATAGTCTATTACAACAATGATTTGGTGATAAAAATTCTACTCTTAAATTCCCGATCAAACATAGATAAGATAGATTTTTCATAATAAAAAGCATAGATTAATTGAGTTTTCCTCTTGAAAAAACGGTTATTGGGATAGTGTTTCTTATGTATTATTTAAATCATAGACGGGCGCTCACGGTCTGATAGATCCGAGCATGAAAACCCAAAAATCTATCAGGCCATGATCTCCATCTACTTCAGTGACGTGATGTCAAAAAATATGAGAATCAGAATTAAACCAAATTCAAGAAGATGGTGAAATTCATGCCCATGGCATGGCATCACGATACAACAGAAATTGCGAGGAGTCCCCTATACCCAAAGGTCCACTCTCTCTATACATATCGATAGGGAGATGGTTGAGATAGTGCTCATACGTTGGTTGTTTACGCCCAGTACATCTTGTTCTTGGTCATCTCATGAGGTGATATGTCCTTGAGTATTTCCGCCACTGTTTGCCGCGGACCGGGACGAGCCCTGTTGTCGCCAACCGAACTCGAACCGTCGCTGTCAAAGTTGTACTTGTCGCTCGCCAGATGGATACGAGCACGCTCTGTCGCCAGCCCAGCATTGTACACGGGTGCAGGGACAGATACCGATCTGCGAGTGACACGTTACAAACACGTGGTGACACGGTACAAACACACACATACAAACACACACATACAGACACACGGATTCATGGTTTTTATCTCAACTAATCATATAAGTATTAACGTGAAACCTGATCTACCAATAAACAGTACAGTGTACCTACCTTGTACATCTAGGGTACACGTGGCACAGATTGAAAGTGAGCTTATAGAGGGCATCAGGAGGGAATTTGTTCTCGTCAGCCAACACGTGGTACTTTGCCGGCTTGTTTGTTCCTGTGATGGGACATGTTAGACATCAGTTACAGGGAACATGCTAAAATACCCATACACATGTACACTGTACTGTGGGACTGTACTGTGGGACTGTACTGTGGGACTGTAATACCCTACCCAAGACTACTAATGCCGACCCCTGCTATTTACGCACCCTGTATCCCTGCATGAGAGTTGAGGTAGAAGTCAAAGTCGGTTGTGGAGGTGATCCCAGTATCAACAACTGTTCCAGCAGGCACATTGCCCGATCTGTCAGCATCTCTTGGGTTCTACAAAGATGTGGATCATCAATGTCAGACAAGAGGGGATACTGAGCTTCCTAAGTATAATACGTTGATAAAACAGCTAGTGGAGTGAACCACGTATAATAGTACGCCGTATACTCTCGCTTACCGCAGTGAAGAATCGAGTGTGATGTCGCTTCTGACACACGATGAACGTCACGAGAGGATTATACTCTTTCTCCAGCTCTGCACACGCCTTCTTTATGGCATCAAACTCTGCCATCATAACATGGTAGAACTGACCCTCTGATACGCCGTCACGGTAGAAGATGATACGCTGCGGCTTCACTTTTACCGACTGGTAGAACTTTACCAGCATGTTCTTTACCATCGACTGAAGCTGTTCAATGATGGGGCTGTGCGTTCTCCTGCCATCCGTAACTTGGATACCGATCTGCGTGGCGTATCGGCACGCAAACTTGTCCACGCTACCGACAAGCGCGCTAACACTCGGCCTCCGACCCTCGCCCTGGGCTGGCGGCGCGTTGTCCGCCCCCATAATGATGCAAGGGGTTTTGAAGATGGGAATACTGAGCATGTCGACAGCTATGTTGTTTGTCCCCCCTATCTTCGTGTTCATTTTCTGTAGAATGTTACCTGCGACGAGTTTATGTTCAGGGCCCGCGTTAGTCGGCTATGATTTGAGATGCAATGAAAAGTTGATGAATGAGTCGCGAATTGTTTTTACACGCTAAACCGCATACCGATGGTCTGCGGCTTGGGTGGTTTCAAGTTTCTCAGCTCCATGCACTGTGTGCTGATAGCGTTCAAGTTCTCAAACGTGTGTTTAATCTTGGGGTAGCAAGAGCTCGATCCCTAGGGATTTTTTGATATAACTTCAACAAGATCTACCAAAAAATCAAAATTCGGGTTATCAGCATAAGTGCTGTGCTCTCTCTTTTTAACCAAATACCTGGGGGAGTATGCAATAGACCAAGTCAATCGGACCCTGAGTCGCTGCTTTCTGTTTCAGCTCATTACACACGTTCATTATCTCTGATTCACGCAGGTACTTCACATAAGAAGGCTGGGCAATGTTCATCCCATTTTCCCTTCCGATCTTGATCATCAGGTTGCAAAACGCCTGGTTGAGGATTGTTAGTAGAAATGAACGAGTATAGACCAGAGTAGACTCAGCACAGAGTACAGACACATGAACTGCAGTGAACACACATAATAACACACACACACACACA